>JAPMLY010002084.1:0-60334 GCA_026401115.1 Tetraselmis chui
CTGTGGGGGGGCGTGTGTGGGGAGGGGAGTCTGCTGATGAGGGCGGAGTGGAGAGGGAGGGGGTGGGGTGTTGGGAGAGGGTGGGAGGTGTGGTTAGGGTTTGAGTGGGGTTTGGGGGGACGGGAAGGTGGGAGGGGGGTTGTGTGTGGGGGGCGGGGTGGGGGGGTGAGGCGGAGGAGTCCATGGGTTCGGAGGAGTCTTCAGTGATTATGGGGAGAGGGGAAGGGTGTGTGTAAGGGTGTGGGACCGGGGGGGGGGCGGGAGGATGGGGGGAGGGATGGGCGTGGTAGGAGGAGGTTGAGGTGGGGTGTGAGGTCGCGGGTTGGTGTAGTGGCCATGTGTTTTGGGTTGGGAGGGTCGGGGTGTTGGAAAGTTGAATCTCCGGGAGGGAGGAGAGGTCGAGAGGGAGGTCCTCGTCTTCCTGTAGTTGGAAGTCGGAGGGCTCCAGGTGCCACTGGCTGGTGACATGGGTATCTGCGAGGTGTCTGGTCCATTGGAGGAGGAGGGCTGGGGGGTTGCGGTGGAGTGTGAATTTTTTTGTGATGGTGAGGGGCGGCGGAGAGGGAGAGGTGGTGAAGATGGGGTCCTGGAGTCGGGCTTTGCCGAAGGTGGAGTAGTGGTGGGGGTTGACATTGAGTGTGCAGGTGGATGGAATGCGTGTGCCTCTGTGGGTGTATGTGTGGGTGAGAGGGATGGTGACTGTGCCGTTGGTGGAGATGAGTATGCAGTACATTTCAGCACTGAGTGAGACTTGGATGCTGGTGGTGATAGTGGGTGAGTTGGAGGGGTGGGAGCGAAAGTACGAGCCATCAGGGAATTTTTTCAGGGTTGTGTAGTGGTAGAGGCTGAGGGGGTGTTGGGGAGGGTGGGTGGGGTTGGGGGTATGTTGTGTGAGGTATTCTGTTGCAGTTTGGGATAGGAGGGTGTATAACCAGTGTGTGGGTGGAATGGTACCGTCGGAGTTGATGCATGGTAGGGAGAGTGAGTGGCGGGATTGGACTAGGACAGTGGTGAGGCAGGTGTCAGCCCAGGATAAGCCGGGGACGTGTCCTGTGACGGGGGGTGGTGTGATGGTGATGGTGTGAAGGTGGTGGTCAGGGGGTACTGGTTCATAGGGTGAACGGGGGAAAATGTGAAGGGATACAGGTCCAGACTGTGAATGAATGGGATTATTGGGCAGGTGGAGGATATTTACCCAGAAGGAGGACGGGTCGGACTCGATCGGGACGGGAGTGTCCAACGGCTGGAGTGCGTCCGCGAACTGGAGGGTGAACTGGGCTTGCTCGGGTAGGTCTTCGAGTTTGCACAGGTTGTGGGATGGGGGGGTGAAACCTGTGGAGGTGAGAGCTGTCGCGAGGTCGGAGGTGAGGAGATCCTGTAGTAGGGCGACTGTTTCTTGGCCGGTGATACCGGTGAATATCGGGGAGCGGATCTTCATCCTGCGGCCTGAAACTCCTGGAGCTGAGGCAGCCCGGAGAAAGCGAATTTTCTGCTGACTTAGTTTTTCCAGGAGCGGAGGGGATGAGAGTATGAAGGGGGGCACTGGACCGGCTGAACTGAATTCACGCTGGCGTGAAGTCAGTTGGTATAGGAGCCCCACCGCTATACAGGAGGTAGGAATCGTCAGGTGGATCTCTTGGAAGCTCGTGTGGAGCTCGACTGGCAGGGGTGTGACATCGTTGCATTTCGGGGAGGTGGGGTGGAGGGTTCGTGTAGCGTTCGCGGTCCACCGTGTGTGTTGGGCGATTTCTCTGCCTATTATATTTCGGATGCGGTTGGGGAGATCGGAAAGGTCGTGTAGGCTTTCGAGTAGCCAGCGGCGGGCTAACGAGCAAGCCGACACCATCGGGTCGGGGTGAGATGGGTCCGGGAGGAAGACTCCGTGGATCCAGAACCGAGCGAGGTGTGGGGGGGTGGTGGAGTACTGGCCTGTGAGGAGGAGGGAGTCGATCGTCCGGGTGGAGAGGTCGTCGGCCTGTCCCGTGGTTTCGGTTGACCGTGGGGGGGACATGATCAGAGGGGTCTGTAGGCCACGACGGAGAGGAAGGGGGTCCAGTGGCGTGCCCAGGAGTTGCTGGGGGTGGATGAGCTGGGGTGCGGTGAGAAACGGGGTCAGGGGGTGTCCCGCGAGTGCGTTCCGGGGTTGGTAGAGGTCCATGTAGCGGCCATGCGGCGGGGGTTCCTTCAGAAGGGCCTGCATGTAGGTGGGGGGGGGGGGGGGGTAGGGGGCGTAGACATAGCGGTCGAGTAGGATTTCGAGTGATGGAGAGGGATGTAGGAGTTATGTTTGGCTTTTGTAGTTGGGTTTTGAGAGTCGTTCACGTCTTGGCTGCACGCGACCAGGCCTGATGGGACCTGGGTTTGTTGGATGTTGGCGGCGGACAGGGACGTCCGGACGCTCGGAGGGGCGCGATGAGGCGCGCTGCCGACCGGGGAAGAAGCTTTTTGTAAGCGATGAGTTGTCTGGGTGTGACGTAGTACTTTGACGGGTACTTGTGTAGATTTTGAAGTGGATGGCGCGGTAGCTGTCGGGAGGATAAAATTCAAATCCCTGGAAGCTGCGCCTTTGAGCGTGTACCGTCTGGTGTCGCTACGGATCCACTGACCATTTTGAGCTAGGCACGGGTGGGGAGAGGTGGATGGTGCACGCCGTCCGGCAGCCCTGTCCACCAGTCTTGCGCTCGATGGGAGGCCAGGCCCATAGCGAATACGATCGGCGTTGCTCATCCGAGCTACCGACCCATCCCCGGTTTTTTGTGGTTCAGTAGTACTTTAGTAGTACTTTGGATCGTTTTACTGTCTTTAGTGACGGTAGGATACGTTTTCGAGAGACCGAGACAAAGCCACCAGTACCACCGACCCTCACACGTACATGCAAGCCTACTGCGACTTTACCCCTCGCCGCACTCACAAGTCACTTCCTTCGCGACTCACCCCCCTCTGAAAAACTCTATCACCACTTGGCCATAACTCCTTTGTCGCGCCCAATCCTCCTTAATCCTCCTCAAATATTGGAAAATCGTCTCTTCCTCAAACACGCCCGAGAACTCCTCTCTATCCCTCTCCGTCTCCTCGCCGCCGTTTTTACCGAACCCCTCAACCATATCCACAACCGACTCCCCATCTACCCCCGTACATCCAAAAAACTTCTTTCTCCCACCTCGGTACACCCGACTTGGATGCCCCACTCCCTTCCCTAACTCAACCGCGGCACTCACAACCCTACCTCCGGCATAACACCACCGCCCCAGCACTGCCTCCCATCTTTCCCCCCAAACGCACATCGACACGGAGAACCTCTCCCCCCTCGGACTCGACCTAACCTCCATGTCGCGTCACTCGCATCCTTTACAAGCACAAGGACAACGAGTATGGACAAGCCCAATACATGGTCTAATGGGCTCCGGAACGCCTCACCGAATGGGACATCCAACAACAGCTTGACGACGGCTTCAGCATCCTCTCCTCTATGCCCACCTCGGTATGTCGACCCCCACCATACCTCACCCTTTGCACCTAATGTTACGAACACATACAACGCGCCCACGTCCTCCCATGTAGCACGTGCCCGCACTTTGCCATCCACTCCCAATGCCACCCCACCCTATGTTAGGTCTCCTAGCGCTACGATTTATGTGCTCAAGGACAATAGTACGACCTCTCTCGCCTCCACGACGTCCAGTGGGCCCCTTGCCTCCAACTCCATGAAACCATTCGTACAACCACCGCACTCGCTGCCTTTAGCAATGTCTTCATCCCCACCATCCCTCCCATCCTACCTCAACATGGCAGCCCTTCCCCCCTCGTCACTTTCAACCACGATTCCATAAATCCCAACCTCGATATGCTCCCCACCGGCATTTGTTCCATCAACAAACATCCTCATCTCCTCGAGACTACCATTCTCTGCAAACCAGCCACTGGCCAGGCACAGTGGTTAACATCCTCCCCATCGTCATGAGCCGCACAGGTACACCGCACTCCTCCACCATCACGAGTCTCACCTCCCTACTCACAGCCCCCACAGACCCTCCTGACAAACTCATCTCCAAAGCACGCATCGACACGTCTCGCATCCTTGCACAGCTCCACACGCACACTGTCCAATGGCTACATCATCTCCTACTCATATACCGCATTAAATCCCGCACGACCTCCCGCCGCGCCTCCGCACGCTGCCCCCTTGCACGACTCTAATTGCACGCAACCCCCGCCTCGTCTTGCACACCTCCCCGGGGGGGAGTAAAACCCCCGAACACTCTTGGAGAGGTTGGATTCAGGTGGTTAACGGTCTAGCCCTGACTTGTAAGTTCCCTGTATGGCATAGTTGGGAGGGCGCAGAGACAGCAGCCGGCGCATACGGCTTTTGGTGAAAAACTAGCGCATACGGTACATGTTGTCAACAATTTCAATTTCAATTTCAATTTCTCTGCAAACCGGACGGTCACGTAATCGCGGCAGTCTCCAGCCCCCGTATCCGACACCTTTTCCACCTCTTCCGCCCGGACTTCACCCGCCACACATTCACAAAGAAAGTCTACCGCCTTGTTGAACGAGTCGGCTCTTCTACGAAATTCGCTGACCCACAATAGCAACAACTACACGCAATCTCTGGGCTATCATAGAAGACCTCCAAACAACACTCCGCCTCGCATTCCACACTCAAACCAGAATTTAGTGTGATGCTCTCAATGTATATGTTGCGAGACATAGTTTTGTGTGGTAATCAAGTTGCTACACAGCAATGTTGGTCAAGTAGCATCGTGATAGTACGGCTGTGACTCAGCACAACAAGATGATAAGCCAATCAACAATAGAGAGGATTAGGTTACTGATGGTGGCAAGTTGCTGAGCGTTAGATGTCATCTAAAGGCTCAGAATATACGTTAGCGTGTGCTCACCACAAGGTGAGTGCGTGTCCTGTGATAGGCAAGTGCAAGGCACTTGCTGAGGGTGAGATGACATGCAGTGTCACTCACCGAGTGTAATCATTCCTTATCGCCCCCTCAACTTTGATAGGTTATGGGCCCTCTAGCTGCTAGTTGTTGGAGTCATTTGTCTTGACTAGAACCTAGAGCTTGCTTCTCGAAGAGTGGTAGACCTTTGTGGTGTCGCACGATACGTGAGGTGCGGCTAGCTCACACAGTGGTTGGCTCTTGCTTGTGTGACGAGTACAGTCTTGCAACAGTACATTGCATGACATTGTACAGGTACTCGTTACAAACGCAAATTCGTGCTTTTCCATAGGACGGACGTACAAACGTGGGTACGTCGCTACTGCAATATTCATAAAGGTGCTGATGCTACAGTACGACCAGTACCTCCCGGTACGTACAAATACGCATAATTAATCTAACCAGCCAAATGACGCGCCTAAGCGAGTTCTTCGATGCAGAAGGAGCCGCATCGTAAAACCCAATGCTAGGCAGGCCGCGTCTCAGGACAGATGACGACGGTTAGACAGCCTTAACGCCTGACACGTAAGCGTAGCTTGCATGCGTAAGCAATCTGGGCAGAAACCTATTTAAGCCCAGTGCAGTAGAGGGAGGTGACAGAACCATTTAACAATTCCTTTGTTCACTTACAACATATACTGCTTAAGTACAGCAGTGAGACATCTTTCACCATCGTCTCTCGACAACATCATTTTGCCATCTCGCAACGACAGAACTAGACAGATTAGAACTGATTTGTGCTAGCGTTTAGCTTGACGAGGCTAACCGCCACACTTGTGTTTGTAGCTTTACTTCGATACCCGGCTGGTAGCGACTTGTTTGTGTCGCTTGGAGCCTTGAACCCCCGAACGCCGACTCGTGTGACGTAAAGATCGGCTAGCTTCCTTTGTTATAGCTCGGCGCTTTCTGGAATTTTATTCGCGTCCGAAGCTTGTCACCCGCCACTTTCTTTTCTCGTGAAAGCCTATAGTGGTCCGGCTGAATTTTTGAAAGACATCTTACCACAAGTGTACTAGCACTCCTGTACGACGTCACTTGACCGACCTTCTGAGACTCGTTTCTGATTGCCTTGGCTATATAGACTCCGGGAGTACAACTGCGTCTTCGGTCAGCCCTTTGTCGTCTCCTTTTCTGAGCCGTGTTGCCCGCTTCTTGACCGGTACTTTGTGCTTTTTTTGGTGGCAGTTTTCCTGTTTTTCTAGTGCTCTTGAGAGCGCATTCGACGCGCCTGATATGGACTCCGGAAAACTACCGAAGTTCAGTGGGGAGAGACGAGATTTTGATGTGTGGAAGAAACGTTTCCGTGCATTTGGCCTGATGCAAAAGTGGGCTCCGGCTTTGTCGTCGGATTGTGCCGCTTCCCCTCAACAACAAGTCGACATGTACTCCACATTGGTTATTGCGCTGCCGGAAGACGATCTTTTCGTTATCGAGAATGTTAGCGAGGATGACAAGACCTGCGGCCACACTGCATGGACCGCGTTAGTCAATCATTATGAGGACGATGGTATTTATCGGTGTACGGATCTATTGCAGGACTTGGAGACGCCGCAAGCGGACGGCGAGAGCGGCATTCAATACCTGAACCGGTTAGTTCGACTGCAACGACAGCTTGCCCGAGTTGGGGGACGTCGTTCACGACCGGCGTATCATCATGTACTTGGTGAAGGGCCTGCGCAGCGAATACCACTCCATCACCGACACGTGGGACGTACACAACCTCAGCATGGATACCGTCAAGCGTGATCTGCGTCAAAAGGGCATGCAAATCGAGAGTCGTGCGCAATCACATACAACGGAGCCCCCAACGCCTACGGCTTTTGCAGCGTCTCATGATAACGCAACGACCGAGCTTTTAAGGCGGCAAGTCTCCGAGCTCCAAGACCACCTCAGATCTCTTCAAGGAGCTGCGAATACTCGTCGTACCTCATATGGCAGAGGCGGAGCGAGAATTTTTCGTGGTGTTTGCTATGGCTGTGGTAAGAAGGGCCATCGCAGGTCCGAGTGCCCGGACAACAACACCGGAGGTAACTCTGCGCAGGTGGACTCCCCGGTTGCTTTTCCGGCGGTCATGGACGTGACGGCCACCCCTGCGAGGCAATTCTCCGAGGCTCGACACATGTTCGAACGCGATGGGATAACGTGGATGTAGTTGGCCGACAGCGGCGCTAGCCATCATATGACTAGTGTGCGCCGTGACTTCTGTGAGTATCGAGCGCTCACCGACCGGCTTTGGGTGAAGGGTATTAGCGCCCACGCTGTCGGCGTGGGCTTGGTCCGCATCATCGTGAAGGCTGACGATGGAGAGGAGATTCCTGCCATGCTAAAGAATGTGCTCCACGTTCCTGAGCTATCCCGTCGCGCGTCGTGGTCTTACCATCGGCTTTTCAGCCTCACCAAAGCTCGGCGACAAAGTCATTCTCTGGTGTTAGCTGATCTCGTGGACCACCTTCGTCTTCATGCCGGTCATGGTGGTGGCGTGGTGGTTCCGTTGGAGCGCGCGCATTTGTTGGTGTGGTTGCCGGCGCGGGTTGCTTCGTCGAATCCTATCGCTTCGGTCGCCACTGGTCCATTGGAAAAACGGTTGTGGCATTCCCGACTCGGTCACCTTGGCGAGTCGCAAATGGACGGGCTCTTGGCCACTCAGGTGGAGGGTGTGGCGTTTTCTGCGTCGGAGAAGTTGGGCTTCTGTGAGACATGTGCTGTGTGTAAGTCGCAAGTCCGCCGTATCTCGCGTGAGCCGGCTGACCGGAACGTTGGTGTCTTTGAGGTCCTCGGCTTAGACTTCTGCGGTCCTATGAGTGTTCCATCCTTGGGAGGACGGCGGTACAACTTGTGTGCGGTTGATTTCCGGAGCCGTTTCATGCTGCATGATGCGGTCCGCTCCAAAGATGAGGCTCCCGCTTCGTTCCGTCGTATGTTGACTACCATCCGTTCTCTTGGGCACACGGTTCGTCGTCTTCGGGTGGACAATGACACGGTTTTCTTAGGTGCTTCCTTCCGAAACCTCTTGGATGAGTTCAACATCGCCGTGGAGATCACTGCCCCTTACGCGCATTGGCAACATGGCCGGATTGAGCGGCAGTGGGGGACATTGGTCCCGATGGCGCAGTCAATGATCCGGCAAGCCGCGCTGCCTAAATCGTATTGGGCTCTAGCGATGGCCGCTGCGGTGCATGTCCGCAATCGTGTGCATAGTAGCGGAGCCGGCGGTGTACCTTTCACCTTGGCGACCGGTAGACGAGCTGATTTGAGCTCCATGCGGGTCTTCGGCTGTCCGGCCTATGTCCACGTTGACAAGTCTCAACGCCGCAAACTTGACGATCGCGCGTGGAAGGGTGTCTTTGTGGGCTACGCTTCCGAATCACCGGCGTGGTTGGTGTACAATCCTGCTACTCGTCGGGTGGTGAGCAGCCGTAACGTGGTGTTCGATGAGGCTGCAGTCCTCTCCATGGGGGAGAGCAATGCGGAGCAACGCAATGATGATGAAGAGGACAGCATCCCGCGCACAATGTGTAGCGAAGAACGGGATACATCTTCGGGGGAGTCGCCACTACGGGACTCGCTGCAATATTCCGAATCGATGGAATAAGATGGGCGGGACATGCATTCTGGGGAGACTCCACGTCCAAGGTATAATCTTCGATCCACTGCCGCACCACAGCATTGCGTACCCAGTCCAAGGTATAATCTCCGTTCAGCGGGCGCTTCGGGAGATAGATGGACTGCGGGAAGTACCGCGGCTATTAAGTCATCCGGCAGCCCGAAAACCGGTCAAGAGCCGGTGTCATACAAGCAAGCGCTGAGGAGTTCCCAATCGGGGGAGTGGGAGGCAGCTATCAAGAGCGAGTACGACTCACTTGTATCTCGGAAAACCTGGACATTGGTCCCTTGTCCTGCCGGTCGCAAACTCGTAGATTCCAAGTGGGTGTTCAAGCTGAAGCGCGATGCCAATGGACAGATTGCAAGGTACAAAGCAAGACTTGTGGCTCACGGGTTTACTCAGGAGAAGGGTGTGGACTACCACGAGACCTTCGCTCCCACAGTGAGGGTGATTTCTATTCGAACGTTGCTCGCGCTTGCTGCTTATAATGATTGGGAGGTGGAGCAGCTTGATGTGGTGACGGCATTTTTGGAGGCCGATATCGAGGAGGAAATCTACATGAGGCAGCCGGAAGGATTCCGTCACTTCGACATCAATGGAGAGGAGCGAGTGTGCTTGTTGAAGAAATCATTGTATGGCCTCAAGCAAGCTCCTAGGAACTGGAATAAGACCATCACAGCATGGCTACATGAGTATGGCTTTACCCAATCCAAGGTGGATCCCGGCATTTACGTCTTCATCAAGGAGGGTGAGCTTTATGTCTTGGCGTTGTACGTGGACGACAACATCATCGTCGGACCAGCGGGTAGCTTCATCGTTGAGTTCAAGTCGGCTTTCGGCGAAAGGATCAACGTACAAGACCTCGGTCCAGTGTCTTGGTTGCTTGGCATGACAGTTGAGCGTGATCGTGGCAGCCGCACCATCAGGATTGGACAACAACAATACGTCTTAGATATGTTGGAGCGCTTCAACATGATGGGCTGCAAGCCAGTTGGCTCACCTATGGCGGTCGATGCTTTGAGCAATTGTGTGGAGACGTCGACATCAAGGTTGCCTCCCGGTCTAGTGCCGTACCAAAGCTTGATCGGCAGCTTGTTGTACGCTTCCGTAAGCACACGGCCCGACAGCACCATGGCTGTTAGCCACCTTAGTAGGTACATGTCCGATCCCTCTCAGTCACATTGGGAGCAAGCCAAGAGGGTACTCCGCTACCTCAAGGGGACCGCAGATTCGGTCTTGATGTACGGTGGCGCACCCTCATCAAAGGAGGTAGGATGGTCAGATTCTGACTACGCGAGTGATATTGGCGAGCGGCGCTCATGGGGTATGTGTTCATGCTCAACGGTGCAGCGGTGAGCTGGAAAAGTCAGCGGCAACAAACTGTGGCGTTGTCGACAGCGGGGGCAGAGTATATGGCGCTGACTGCGGCCACTCAGGAGGCGATGTTTCTTAAGCAACTACTCCACGAGTTTCACTAAGACTTCGGAGTTCCGACGCTACATCCACCGCGCGACTCTTGGGTCCGTCATTAACACTCTTCAACACCGCTCCGACGCGGGGATTCGCAGATACGCCGGAAAAATCAAGGCACACAATCGCTCACATGAAAATGACTTCGTAAATGTGCCAAGATAGTAGCCGATTGTCACCCGGTGTACACAGCTTTTTGCGAAGTATAGATAGGCAAACAAAAGGAAATCCCACGCCTTACCGAGATGAAAACCTTAACAGCCAACGTCCGCACATACGGCCTCCACCACACCCACACACCGCTAGCATACACCACCAAACATAGGGCCCTCCTCGCCCGCGCCGCCGCAGACGTGGCGGACTTCTCATACCACGAAAGACACATATCATTCACCGACATCCGATTAACACACAGACCAGAATTGATTTGGGGACTACACAACACTCGGCGCCCGTCGGTGGCGTAGCGGCGGCGACCCCGGAGGCCGGCGGAGGGGGGTGCGCTCGCAAGCTCGTCGGCACTACCTCTACCTCCACGCGGTGGGCGTTGGTAACATGTAGCCGTCCCAATCGTGGCACCGTATGGGGCTAAGTTATGTACCGGCAGCTGCGATATGTGCGCGCTCAACAGTTGTTGGGAAGCCATGTACGGAGGGTTTTGGAAAACATACTATCCGTAGTCTATCGCCAAGATCTTCCGCCCGGCCCTTTCGATGTGTTTTTTACGAATGGGTACTCTCGGCGCCCGCCGGCGGCGCAGCGGCGGCGGCCCCGGAGAGGGTTGCGCTCGCAGGCCCGTCGGCACCTACCTCTACCTCCACGCGGTGGGCGCTGGTAACCCCATAGCCGTGCCATGCCTGGCACGGTAGGGGGCTGAACGAGGTACCGGCAGCTGCGATCCGCGGGATCAGCAGCTGTCGGGAAGCCATGTACGGAGGGTTTTGGAAAACATAATATCCGTACACCGGCACAGGGATCTCCCGCTCGGCCAGTCCGATATGTCTTTTTCGCGACTAAATACTCGTAGATACTCTCCCGACGATGGGGCGGGAGCGGCGTTTGCGAAATATTTTTTGTCGAAAAGGGGTATGGACGGATCAACGGAGGGACGAGGGTGTTGGAGCTGGCGGCGGACAGCTGGGAAGCAGCGCTAGGGACAGCGCTCGCTAGCAGTCGCCAGCCCTGCGGGAGCCTTAGGTCTCCCCTGGGGGCGAGGCATGATGCTACGCAGGACGGAGGCTGGTCGCAGCCGGAGGAGCGGCACGGTCTGGCGGCGGCGGTCCTTAGGATCGCCCGCCGCCGGAAAAGCCCGGTACGGGGGGTTTTTGGAAAAATTCCCGTACCCACCATCTTTTCAGGACCGGCGACTCGATCCCTGTGTTCTTCCAACCCCTTCCCTAGTCGGTACCCGGTTATCGATAGGCTGCCTCATGCAGTGTACCTAGGGTTATCGTAACGGCACACTGCTCGTAAAGGCGGCCCCCTAACAACGTAAACCACCGGGGGAGGGTACGGACGGCCACAACGCGATCAGATAGGTGTTGGAAACAGACGGGAAAAGGACATAGGATAGGAGAAAATCTGGCTCGGGGGCAAGAGAGCCAGCCGGACACCGTCTGCAGCCTAGTTATTTTCTCTTCTCAGCCCCCGAAGGAGGAGAGAAGACTCGGCTAGGTGGCGAGCTGCGTCGGGAGGAGCGGCTAATACCTTGGGCGGGGTTGAGCACGGATCGAGGCGGGACCGACGACGACCTATGCGAGGGGGGTTTTTCACCTGCCTTTCCCCCCAAGCTCCGGCACGACCGGAGTCGCACGGGAGCCGAGGTCAGGCAGGTTCGCCTCGACCAACTCAAGCTAGACAGCATTGCTGATCAGCGACCCCGCAGCGGCTGGAGCAGGCCGCGTAACGTGGAGATTAGCGACATTGTATTTTTCATATTGTATCCACAGAAAAAAACGTATAGATCAGAAAATTATAAATACCTGGATACGGGTATGTTTTAGACGGTATCGTTACTGCCATTGGAGAGGTTGGGATTAGTGGTTAACGGTCTGCCTCACGCTTAGAAGTCCAACAACAAGTTGAGCATAGCAAAAGGGGGGGCCCAGAGACATCAGCCGGTTCTTACTGGTATTGTTGCAAACAATTTCAATTTCAATTTCAATGGGTACTCTCATAAACTCTCCCGATATGGAGGCGGGGGGATAACTATGAGATGTTCTTCGCGAAAAGGGTACGGACGGATGATCGGTGGGACGTATGTGTCGGACCTAGCGGCAGACAACTGGAACGGAGCGATAGGACAAGGCGAGAACTCCGGAAGCCGAGCCGACCTAGGGTGAGGGGCTCGACACCAACACCGAGGTGGACCACGCGATTGGGGGAGCGGCAAAGTCTGGCGGCGACGATCCTCGTGATCGGCTGCCGACAAAAGAACCTTGAACGGAGGGTTTTGGCTAAAACGTCTTTACATGCACCTTTGTGGTTTGGATCCCGACCCCACTGTGCCCCCAACCTCGTCCCTTGTCAATACGCACCATTAACAAGCTACCTCATGCGCTGTGGTAAGGGGTATGATGACAACACAACGCCCGTGTAGGTGAACCTCTAGCAGCTTGCTAAATCATAACGGAAGGGTACGGGAGGTATATTGCGGGTCAGCCGGTACGGGAAACTGCCTGCAACTAACCTGGGTCATGACAAAGTTGGCGCGGAGGCAAGAGAGACAACATGATGCTAGTTGCATGTATGGCTTTTCTCCCCCGGCCCCGAAAGGGAGAAGTCTAAGCTAGGAGGACAGTTGCGACGGGAGTAATGGCCACTATCTCGGACGAGGGTTTGCTTGGATCTAGTCTGAGTCGTCGACGACGTATGCGAGGGGTGTTTTCGCTTGCCTCCCCCCCCCCCCCCCCCCCCCCCCTCAACTCCGGCACGACCGGAGTCGCACATTAGCACATGCCAGGTAGGTTCGACTCGGCCGACATAGGTTGACTGGTTTGGCTAATGAGCGCTCTCGAGTTGCGGGAGCGGGCCGTGGAGATAGCGACATAATCATTTTTCATACGCGCAACTATAGCGATATATATATTGCCATTTATTATATTTGTTATGTTGTTAATGATAACGGAGACGGATGGACAAGGAGACCCCCCGGCGTAAACCCTATTCTTAAGATCTACATGGCAGTATTGTGTAAGCCCTTAGACAACATCCGATTTTATCGGCATTTGATGCGAAGTATTTCAATTTTTTTCAATTCACAACACTTGCCTCCTTACACGACGCCTCCTTGCGCTGCCCCATGTGTTACTAATTCGCCAATAACGGTCACATCGTTGGCAATTGCCTCTCAATGTCGGGCCTCCGATAGGACCGACACAACAATGCCCTCCGACTTCTCCTCTATCCTTAAACGCAATAATGACGGGTGATGGGCCACCATCACCGCCGACTTCATTCGGCAATTAACCTATCAAGGATTCAACCCCTCTCTTCTCTCGCCCCCAATGACACTCGTGGACTGTCACCCACCTCCTCCTAGTGCTATGCCCACCCACATGGCAGACGCCCCGACGAAGGCAACCCCCTTGAATCCCTCACATAAAGTCCATTTGTCCTCTCCGAGGAACTCATGCCATCGTCGTTTCGACTCTTTCGCTCATAAACTCGACTTTATCCGCCTACTAGAACCCATATGCGTTGGACACTCTAGCGCCCGTCGTCGCTACTCCTCGATTTAAAAGATAATAGGTGAATGGAATTATTGCACCGACAAGAAATACCGCACAGCGCAGTCGCAACAAGTATACCCCCTCGCCAACGCCCTTCGACAACATTGGCCTACCATTAAGGTAGACATCCTACCCATCGTCATGAATCGCACTGACACACCAAACACATCTACGATCACCTGCGTGACATTGCTAACCACCCTGCGCACCGACGCTCTTGATAAAGCCACCGCGAAAGCACGCCTCGAAACCAAACGCATCCTCTCCCAGCTCCACCTCCACACTGTCTTATGGATGCACCACCTCCTATTGAAACTGAAATTGTATCACAACAATATCGGGAAACCGGACTGCCTCATGTATGACGGCCGTCAATAATCAGCCATCAAAGACACTTTGGAGAACCATTGGGCCGGGTACTCTTCGATCAAGTACACCTATCAACATATTTATCTCCAATGTGTGTCGATGGTCCTCTGAAGTTAAAAACTGTAAGCAACCGCAGTAATTGCGACAGTCCCCCCGCCTACGCAGTAACCAAAAAAATTGTAATAGATAAAGACATAGGTCGCTATCTAAGCCATCTAGGCTTTGTTGGGAGGGCTCACAGACATGAGCCAGTGGCAGCAGGTAAATGTTGTGACTATTTTCCATTTTACGTAGGCAAGCGCGGGTTGGGACCTCAGTGGGAAGCAGCACGTGCAAAAGATATGGCGTCCCAGGGAAACACTTCCGTGGCCCCTGAGATTCGAGGGGCTTTATCTCGATACGCCGTGAGCACGATTGTTCCTCTTGGAATGGGTGTATCTCAACAGTTCCATGAGCAGGGTAATCACTATGAATAGTGCAGCGCACCTTCATAAGCAGAAAACCAAACGAAATTTCAGTACCATCGCGAAACTGAGAAAATGCTTTATTACTACCCCACGATCCAGCGACTAAATACAAAGACAATGCTTACACAAGCCAAAACTTATATTATTGAATCGCCCAAGGATAAAGCACGGGATGAAAATAAGCAGACAGTGGCACGCGCCCTTCCCCTGTGACCCTCGTCACTTCACACTACGCGCAGTTCTGCTTATCACATCCATTGTACATGAAAGCAGCTGTTGTTGTTGGTAGCATCGCAAACATAACCGACAAAAACACAGCGGAGAGGGCAGAATGAGGTGCATCAGCCATGCAAATGACTGCGAAGCATTAGGTTTCAGAATTACAGCACAGCATCCGCTCACAGTCTAGCAAAGCGGAGATGCAAGGAGAAGTGAAGCCTGTGCTTCGACGCTTGTGACATGACCGCGCTAAAGTCGGTCGATGACAAGCACCTGCCTGGCTCCATACATTCCGCAGCCTTATGGAGTATCAGCACCATAGCCCTTCGGATAGAGGTGTTGCATGATTGTGCTGACCGGAAAAAGGTGGACGCAACAGACGACAGGGTGCCGTGACCTAAGAATCTGCTACATTCATGAGAAATGAGAGGAAAAACACACGCTCTAAAAACCTACAACGACTAGACCGGCCATTGGGTTGACAACTGGCACGGCTGGGACTGCCACGGCGCGGGTCACAAATCAAGAGACATGATGTCCGACTCTGCGTTCCCTGCTTGTCCCTGCACAGCCAATGTTGCACCGCGCGACACTCGCACTCAGTTTATGGCTGATCAAACACAGCTCTAGCAATCAGCGCGCTTCTGACCGTCCTTACCTGTAGGGCTGCTGACAGGCGTTTCAAAACCTGTTGGCTGTACTTGACAGCGACCTCCTGACAGGAGGTCAGCGTGCCTACGGAACAGATGATGTCAGTACACGAGAGAACTCAGATGACAAGTGAAACGAGTTGGTTGAATATGTGCATGGAGCCACACATAATGGAAGGCAGGCGCAGTGATGAAGTGGAGGCCAGGCCTCCTCCGCTCACCTCCATGATGCACCATCCGTATAAGCACCGTCCTGTGCCTTACTGATGATAGGAGCGTTGCGCAGCACCACACCTAACCCACGTCCGTGAGGTTCCACACATCAACAGTGGGACAAAGCACTGCCGTGGGTGCGTTGCAGACACGATATGCCCCTCTCGCACCTCTCGCATGCTGTCCCTGCTGCAGCGGATGATGAGCAGGCTGGTGACGGGGTTGTAGTATTTAACTGCGGCGATCAAGAAGCAGGTGAAAACTCATCTCGCTTTAAAACCAAATCCTCATTTGTTCATACAGAAAGCCATCGTGCTTTGCGGAAGATTATTCGCAGTCTGTCCGTGCTAGAGTGGAGAGCGCACCCTGCAGGGAGGACAGCACAGACCCCGCGCCGTGCGTGCCGAAATTCTCCAGCATTGCGTCCCTCAAGATGAACAACATCTGCTGGTTATCTGCCTCACCGAATTGCGTGACTTGCTTAGAATGCCACCGACAGCTCAGCACAGTCCCGAACCCAACGAGGTCCGTGCTAAAAACCGAACTCTTAATAAAGCCAAACACGATAAATCAGAGAAAAAAAAAAAAAAAAAAACCCACGGACGCCGGGAATTAATCCCACAACCTCGCTGCTCACGCTTTCGTTCAAAAGGTGGCACACTATCCATTATTCGTTACTACTCACCTATAGTTTTATCAATCTTCCCGTCCTTCCAAATCATCTCCATGAGAAGATACCTGTGCGCAAAACGAATATGTGCCGTGTAAAAGCCCTTCCACTGACCAAAAGAGAATCGACCCAGGGTTACAAGATAAGCAACATCCAGTGACTGGCGACATCTTGCCTGTTCTTAAAGCGGACCATCTTGAGGAGAAGGAGGCACGGTCAGCCCACCCAGCCGCACGCACACTGCGAGGTTGTAGGTGGCAGCGTCGAAAGTTGAGTGGCGCAGCGAGCGTAAAGCCGCAAGGAGTACAAGAAAGAAAACTTTTAAACAGCCGCCATCATCCCCGCCGTCTGGAGACTCAAGTAGCTTTTGGGGCATCGGACGGCAGAACAGCCGTTGGCTTACCGGGTACCCGATCTACACGTTAGCCCAGAGTAGCTGACATCGCATCGGCAGCGGCACTTCTAACCTCTTCAATGCAGTGTCGCGCGCGATGTATACAGATAATTAACTGCAGTCGTTCGGAGTCGGTACTGTAGTCACCCTCTCTGGCTAGACAACCATCGTGAATTTTCGCGTACTTGGAATGTCACCTCCCCTTTCGACGAAGCCTCATCGAGCTACAACGTTTTCTCTCACGCGATCCCCGTAAAGCTGCGTTATGACGAGCAACAGCAGGATAATCAGTTATGTCGCTCTTTCCAATCGCGACCCGCCCTAAGAAGTCGTGAGACGGTTGGGTTGGGGAAAGGGGCTACACACAAGCAGGCTTGCCCCCAGCTTCGCGATCGGCCCGGACGAGCGGTACCCGGGGTAGGACTTTTATTTCCGGGTTGGAAGGAAAATGTGGATTACAAAAGGGACTTTGCACTGTATATCCCGTAATTTCTTTTTTCGAAATACCGGTACCCGTATCGCCCGGGTTTTAATCTAGATCCTCAGAATATCAATTTTGAGGTTGCGATATGTACACTCTTCCCATAAAGTCCGTTACTAGTGGCACGCATTCAATTACCCGCCACGCACAGCCGCGATGGCCATGCAATTCGATTGGGGGGTAGAGTAATGACTTTCGAACAACACACCACGGCGCGTTGCTCACTGACGTGAGCACCTCTATCGGCACGCTCCGATTATTGTGGGCACACACGTTGGATTTGCGGCCGATATTTTGCAGGCCGAAATTTGTGGATGTGCATGTTATGCACGCCTCTATGCGTGGCTCGGTGCACGTAGTGTCGCGATAAGCCGGGAGACTACTCGAAATGGGGCTTTCAGCATGTTTGCACAATTGCACGAGTATCCGCCGAGTGTGTTGCGCCCGGCCGCCTACAGAGCGGCAATACCGGGAATGGCATATCGTGTGCACTAGGTTTTCTTGCCAAGTGCCCGAAAATACAGGCAAGGAGCACGGGCTAGGGACCTATTGGGCTTGAGGGACGGTTGACTTGGAGTGTAAGCACCCCAGCGCGCGGATCGCTGGCCTTTCAAGCTTTCGCACCGCCGGGCGTGAAATATGGGGGGGAGCTTTCAAAGTACCCTAGCACGGGCCTTGGTTTGGCATGCGGCAAATGGCACGGCGCCATGCCAACATGGGGCATGAAATGGGTGACGCCGTGAATAGACGAAATATAGAGCGCTGATTGTTGAGCGTATTGGCGGAGCGGGTGTGCGGGTACCACCTGTCCAAGGGTTGCTAGCCCCGCGCGAATGTGGCAGATTTTGAAACCCTAAAAACTTTAGTTGGCTGTACGAGGGGCTGGATGGCATCGGACGGCGGATTTGACGCGAAAACCGGCCGGTAGGCGTAAATTTAGTTGAAAACTTATATTTACTTGGGGGAAGGGCTTCCATTTGCAACTTGGTTTGCTCGAATCGGACACCGTACGGCAAAGATAGGCTTTTTTAAGCCTCCCAAGCTGTGGGTTTCCGGCCCCTATCCCACCCACGTCAAGCATCTTAACGGCACATGCCATCACACCCACGTGCTCCCATGTTTGCGGACAGCATGCTGGGACCATAAAAATCGCGTGTTGTGTCGCCGATTTCGGGAGTTTTTACGAGCCAAAGTGTGGAAAATCCGAATTCCGGGGCGCCCGAATCAGGGTATGCCCCGAAATCGGGGTTGACCCGCAAACCCTAATACGTCAGTTCGTAGCCGTGACGGGCCCCATTTGTGCCCCGCTTCCCCCTTTACTTCACCGTCAACACAACTTTCGGTCCGCCTTTTCAACGAGCTAAAGTACAGTTAAACCCTAGAAACCCTACATGATAAACACCCGCCCTACGCGAAAGGCCCTATTTCACTAGTAACAGACTTTATGGGAAGAGTGTAGTCCCGAGCGAAGAGTATCTAGTAATAGGCCATCCGGCCCTGAAGCCTGATCAAAATACCTAAATGGCATCTCCGGGTGGGCCCTTAGATAGCATCTCCGGGTGGGACCGGACAGTTGACCCGGTTAATAATGTTGTAAACAATTTTCAATTTAGGGGGAATTGCATTTAGGGGGAATTTAGGGAATTGCATTTAGGGGGAATTGCGTCCCCGGGATATGGGACTTGCAGGGAACCCGCACCGGCACCCTCCACAGGCGGTGTTTTGCAAGCATGTACCTTAGGATGACAAGCAAATATAGCGCTATTCAAAGAAAAAAAATGTGTTGCGACAGCGATAATAGTATTGGTATCGCCATTGCACTCGATGCGGACCTCCGCACTTTCGCTTTACTTGGCACGCCTTCGGTTCAGATCGGTCCATGACTACTATCCCTTCGCTCTGGAGGATGGGGGCCGGTTGACGCCAATGGCGGTTGAGTTGGTTGATCGCTTGGCTCTTTTAGTGGTAGTTAATCGCTTTCCTGGCACTCTCGTTCATCGCGTTCTCATAGTTATGTCCGTATGCAACCTTTCGTTCGTTGACCTACTTATGTTTTCTTTCGACGGTTTTGGGGTCTTTGCGGCGAGAATCCATGCAACGTCTTTCGTATGCTCTTCATGGTACTTTGGGTTCCTATCTTCACGATGCTTTGCAGGAGGGCAATGCCGATGCTGTGGCATGTCTCCCTTTTCCTCGGGCTTAGGCCTGTGGGTTTTTTTCCTCCTTGTTTTTTCCTTTTCATGATTGGTGGGTTTCCACTTTTTTTTTCTTGTAAGGAATCTCGATCTTATTGATACCAGTATTGGTACCGTACGGGAAGCCCGTCCGGGGCAGAGAAATTTATAACGTCCGGGGCGTCGTATGTAAATAAGATACAGTACATGTACAAGTAGTTAGTCGCTTTACGTGCGCGGTTGGGTGTGAATAGGTGCGACGACGTATACAAATGTCGAGCAGCTCTGCCTCACACTTCACCCAACACCACTTGCTGTCGTGTCCTTTAGGACACACTGATATCAGCGTCTGCTTCCTGGCCTCCCATCAAGCGCGTTGCCCGCCCAACGACGTCGCGCGGTAGAAGCCAAGTGGCAAGCCCCACGCGCGGTGCTTGTGCCTCCTACTGAGACCGTTGCTCTCGTGAGTTCTCAGCTCTCTTGCCTATTTACAAGTCTCTCGCCCGCGCCGTCTACTTTTCATCCACTGGTCTCATAGTTATTTGCTTGCTGTCAAATTCCATTTTCAGGAGTATACTCACCACCTTCCCCGCCAACCTATTCCCCGGACTGTCCATCCACAGGCAAGGGCGCTATTAACGACTTTGAGGCTCTCGCTTGCCGGCGGGTACCAGGGTACAATATACTTTTCATTCAGGCTTGTGGCGCAGCAGGGGCAACTGCCGACCCTGCGGTGTACAGCTGTCGTTAATTCTACAACATCACTCTGTAAAAGTCACAAACAGCACCGACTTGCGCGATATGGAGATGCCATTCGACACCATGGTTGCGGCAGGTAAAGGCTGCATTCCCGAGGAGGCGCTTCACTTGGCCGAGAACCGAACCGAGCGGCTGGACAGCGTTGTCGAGGCAATGAATGAGGGCACCATTGCGGACGACGTGATTTCCTGGGCGTGCGAGGAAATCTGGGATGTGTGCGGAAACGCGTCGGAGCGAGATGACACGACGCCAAACGAAAAAGTACGGCTGGTGAACATGGACAAGGCCAGCGAAGAGGAGGACATATGTTCGCAGGAGGAAGTCCGGGCCCAGCGACGCATCTGGATGAGTACGCCACGTCACTCCAGTAGGGCGGAGGCTGGACGGATGGGAATCCTTGAGCAACTCCAGCTGGCCATCCAGAGCCACCTGGAGTCGGTTCGAGTTCAGAAGGAGGCATGCAGCACCGTCTGTCTCCTGTGCCGAAACCAGCCCGAAAACGCCGAGGAGGCTGGAAAGCTGGACCTTTTGAGCGACCTTCAGGACGCGCTGCGCACGCATCCCGCCGACCCGGGAGTACAGCGCTGGGTATGCGGGTCTATTGCCAACATTTGTGCCATTAACCTCGAGAACCGGGCTCGCGCGGGAAAGCTCGGCCTTATTCCTGACATGAAGAAGGTCTTATTTCGCACGCGCGAGCAGCCGAACATCCAAAAGCTGGCTTGCGCCGCCATCTGGGCTATGTGTATCAGCAACGAGGAAAATAAGGCCGAAGCCGGTCGGATTGGCCTCTTGCTTGATATTTGTACCACTCTGGCTAAGCACAGCTCCGACGAAGAAGTGAACCACTATGGGCACGGCGCCATCAGTGGGATCTGCAGGGGGAATAAGAATAATCGTTGGCAAGCCCTTAGATTGAGGGTGTACGAGATGTAGACGAGCCCGCCGCTGGCTCGCGGCGCCTGATACTGCTTCGGCGCCTCATCAGAAAAGGAAGGACAGGCATAGCTGTATGTCGGGATTAGTGCTGAGGAGATCGGTCGATCTCCAAATTGTTTGTTGCTTGATACCATTTCGACTGTTCAATTGTATTGTTTGTGTCAGCTTGGGCAGAAGGTTCTGTTTGCGTGACTGTTGTCATATCAGTGCCTGCCGAGCAAGGTTTTACTCGGTCCTGGTGTCCCTTGTGTGTGTAACACCTGAAACTGTCATAGTGAATTCAGCTCAGGTTTCTGCACCACCATACCTTCATCATTTGTGCTCTGTCGTGCGTCGCTCATCTCTGCCCACTACACACGGTTCAACTTCCTCTCACGTATGCGACATACTTCAAAAGCTCCCCCGGCCCGCTAAGTATGTAAGGTCGGTGACCAAATAATCCTTCGCGACTATCCACCGTAGCAAAAGATGGAATGACGAGCAAATAAAGTCCAACAAAACTGACAGAGAAACATCATGGAGCTGTGTTTCACATCCAATCCGAATCACAATTTGCACCGATCATCCTATGTACATATACTACATTAATTTGCTAAAATGTGTGTGTGTGTGTGTGTGTGTGTGTGTGTGTGTGTGTGTGTGTGTGTGTGTGTGTGTGTGTGTGTTTGTGTGTGTGTGTGCCCCGATCATCCTATGTACATATACTACATTGATTTGCTAAAATGTATGTGTGTGTGTATGTGTGTGTGTGTGTGTGTGTGTGTGTGTGTGTGTGAGTGTGTACGGGTCTCTGTCGGTGTATCCCCTTATCATCAGCTCGCCTTTATTTAGGACAGCAAACAAGATTTCATGATGACTTTGGAAAATAATATAGCATGATTCAGTACTATCAAAAATCAATTTCTTATAAGAAAAAGCAGTGGAGGCCACCAAGCAAAAAGAAGAAAAGAGGAAAATGCCTAAGCCCGAGGAACAGGATTCAGTGTCACTCACTTTCTTAGCTAATGCTTCGTTTTGCCGCGCTTTGGATCCTCTTGTCACTCTTGCCCTTTTGTTTACCCTCCCTTTTTCCCTGTCCATGCTCATGTTATTCTTCTTGTAATCCATATTCACTTTTTTCTAATATTTGAATTCTTAGAATAAGAAAAAGCCATATTTACTTCCTCGGTGGAGGATGGTTCTCCTTTTTATCGTCCGCGGTCACTCGCCGTCGGCGGCTCCGGTGCGTTTTATTAGTACCATCGCCAGCGTGACCCTCCCGGGATCTTTTATTCGTCGCTCGACCCGCGACCGGGTACAACTGCCCTTACCGCCCCTATTATCGGCATCCTCCAGACCCTTGGCCGCTACCGGTACCGCTACAACTGTCGCCCGCGCGTGGTCATCCCCTTCAACAAGGGTCAAGGCATCGGCACGCGTCATCGCCATCCTTGTACGGGTACTACAACTCCAGTACTGCTCTCAGCCCGCTTAGTTCATTCTTATCGCTACCCGTACTCGGAGCCCGCTATTTGCAAGGTCATCCTTTATCGCTTGGCGCCCCACTACGATACGGCGTTGTATGACGGACTTTCCTTCCGACTCTTGCGGCGGTTGGTACACGGGTACCAAATTGCTTCTTTGCTCTTTTCTTGAGCATCTCCATCGCGGGCTCCAAGGCTCCCCACTACAAGCAACGCGAGGTTAGAGGCGCAACGGACCGGCATCGAGGAGCCCACCACGTCGGCGGCGAATCTTCCCTCCAAGGCACGCCACAGCGCCACCTCGGGCGACTTCCGGTATAGTCCAAGCCACATACCCCCCCCCCCTTCTTCGACCCCGCGTGCTCTACTTCTATTAGGACGCGACACACGTGCCACCCCGGATGTCCGCCGCGGCGACCCGGCCGGGACATAGTCATCGGCGTCCTCCGCCGCCACCTCTAGGCCGGTCGCCCGGCGGCGGGGCAAGGTCGTGCCCTATGGCCCCCGCTCCGGGTGACCTTCCGACATCATCACCTAATACTCAAGCGCCTTCGCATGCCTTACGACCTGGACATACTCCGTCTCGTTTTTTACCCCCCGCTCCTTTGAGGTGCGTTAGTTGCTCCGCGTCGCTCCCCACCCTTCAAGCGCTATGCGCCCATCTAAATTCCCCCGCGACAACGTGCACTTTTGCGCCCGACAATTGCCCATTTGTGGATGCCGATCGCCACCTTCTCGCGCCGTGCACTTTTTGCGGACGATACTTTCGGAGCGGTGGCCTTAGTAGACACCATCATTCATGCTCTCACCGCAATACTACGCCATCCCAACAACCGGCATGCGGTGCTTCGCTTCCCCGTGGTCGGCCGTCC
Source organism: Tetraselmis chui (assembly GCA_026401115.1). Taxonomy (NCBI): domain Eukaryota; kingdom Viridiplantae; phylum Chlorophyta; class Chlorodendrophyceae; order Chlorodendrales; family Chlorodendraceae; genus Tetraselmis; species Tetraselmis chui. The sequence goes on from JAPMLY010002084.1 coordinate 23,431, forward strand.
CCGCCGCATCCCCAGTCCTTTCCCCCCGCCGTCCAATGGTGCCTTGACCATGGGGCCACTGGCGGGGAGAACTCTAAAGCATTCTTCGAGTCCTACCTCCTCTCCTTCCGATCTAGTACGTCCTCGAACGGCGTCCCCCTTTCGGTGGTACGCCTCGTCAAGCCGGTCTTCGAGGAGCTTGTCGGTTGCGTTTTGTCTTTCCGCGGTAGGGCCACCCAAGGGGCTTCCGTGGAAGCGGCTTGGGCGGCGTTGCTTTTATTCCCGCGCTTAGTTTTGCGCCCCATGGCTGATTCCACTTCTGCGGGGCATCTGCCCCCTGACCCGGTCGCCGATTACCGTGACAACCGCTTAGCCCATTGGGCGTCAGGAGATCTTGATACATTGTTTTCCGCCGCTCGCGCCCACGCATCCCTCACCAATGTGCGGGCACCGTCACCTACCTCACTTTCGAGGGCCGGTACCGACCCCATCTCCCCTTCGCAACCCTTTCACAACGGCGTCTCGGCCAAGGTCGCCAACCGGGCGGCTAGTCTAGCTGCGGTTGGGGAGTACCGTCGTGCTATGGAGGCCCTAAGCTCCAACCCCGTTGCAAGTGGTCGTGGGGTGCACGAGGAATGATCACGGTTGCACCCACAAGACGATGACGACCTCGCGGACGTGTTGCCGGATCCCTTCTCCCTCCCTCGTATCAAACTCCGCGCCTCGGAAGTTAACATTATGGAGGTCGTTGCTAGATGCCCTCGAAAGTCTAGTCCTCACGTCGACGGTTGGAGGTTTGAAACTTTTCGCGCGTTGGGTTCCCCTTGCACTCTCACCGGCTTAGCCGAAGCCATCGTGAATGCAGAGGTTCCCCCCGGCGTTGCTTCATTCCTTGCCTCTGCCACACTTATCCCGCTAGACAAGCTCGATCCCGAACAACGACGCGCACAAGAGCAAGAACTTCGCGACCAAAAGGGGACGTTGCGCCCGATTGGAATTGGCTCCGTTTTAGTTCGTCTCGCGAATCGCGCGCTTCTCGCCGTAATTGGTGACGAAGTGTCTCAATGGTTGGCTGCTCGGCACCAAATCGGGGTCGGCGTCCGCGGCGGGGTTGAGATCGTACAGTTCATGGTTCGAACCGCGCTTGACGCTTCACCGGACTGGGCGGACATGCAAGGCGACGCATCCAACGCGTTCAACGAGTTCCTGCGGCGTCCCTTGCTTGAGGAGTTGTCAGCAAATCCCGCGCTTCGACCGTTGCTCCGCGTCGCTACTATGTTGTATGGCCGTCCATCTACCTTGTACGTTTACGACTCATAAAATGCTCACGGCCCGGCCATGCGCATTCCGAGTACTCGTGGAGTCCATCAAGGTTGCGTTCTCGGGGCCATGTTCTTCGCAATTGTTGCCTCCCGGGTATACAGGCAATTGGCTGCGATTGCCCCGAACGAATCCGTTGTCTGCGGTTATTCCTATGATGGTCACTTCCTGGGACCCCTGCGTCTCTCGTGGCTATTGGCGACGCTATGCTAGAGGCGTATGCTAGCGTTGGCCTCACAGTAACCATCCGCAAAAACTGTTTGTATTCCCCTTTGGGTGTCGGTGATGCTTTCGATAACTTACCCAACGGCCACATCATGCGGGGAGTAGACGTCTCCACGGAAGTTACGAAAGTATTGGGAGGGCCATTGGGTACATCGGATTTTGCTCGAGACGTGTTTGAAACGGCCATAAGTAAGTATGAGGCTTACGGCGAACGTCTAAGGGGTCTTGCGGCTCACCGGCACTCTCACACTGCGCTTCGTATCCATCAACATTGCAACCGCCGCTTCGGACACTTTGCCCGTACAGTCCCCCGAGGTCTTGGCAGGGGCGAGGGCTACGGCGACACCGTCGTGACCTTCCTCGAGCGCGCTGACAATGCCACTCTAGATGTGGCGGCTGAGATATTGGGCCTTCCCGCAGCTAGCCTACCCCGCAACACTCGCTCCGAGATGTCTCTTCCCATACGTTTCGGAGGCATGAGGGTGGGGGACTTGGTTGCCTTGGCGGACGCGGACCATGTCGGAGCGGCCGGTTTGGCAGTGGGCTCAGCTATCCGTTTCCTTACAGCACAAGATGCTCGCGTGCGCGGGGACTCCCAAGACAACGTTCCGATGGAGCCGACCATGTATGGACGGTTAGCGACTGCTATGACCACAGCGGTGTCCCGAAGGCCCGGTACACCGGACGGAGACGACGGCGACAACGCACCCATGTGGTCGTTAGAACTCGCTTCGTCGTGGGCGCGCTTAGATGCTGCGTGCGGTTCTCATGCTCTCGCCGAGTCTGAACCCTTGATAACCACAGCCTTAGCGATGCTCCCCCCGCAACGTCCAACGGTGGCTCGCGCAGACTGCGTAGCTGAAGCCCGATCAAACAACGAGCAGATTTCTCGGTCCCTTGATGGCCTACCCTCGCTCGTACCCCTTTCGGCGTTTGCCACTGACATCTTTCCAAAGCTACAAGCCGACATCAGTGAGCGCGTCAACTTGCTTCGCTTCGCGAAGCTCGCTCCCACGTTTTCCAACCGCGCTCGGCCGGAGTCTAGGCGTTTTGTATCTCGTCTCGGCTACGGCGCCCTTGCGTTTTTGGCTTCGGACCCGCTTACTTCCGGTCGCTTGGGCGAGCTCCGTGACAAGTTCCCTGAGCACTACGACGCAATTTTCCGCGTCGCGGTCTGTCGCATCTTCGGCTTACCCTCATCCCGCATTCTCTCTACTCTACGCTCCCCCACTGCTTGTGCTTTTTGCCATCTCTCGGTTCAAGCTATGCGGGGTGCGTTCTCGTCGGCGGGTGTAGACATGTCGGACGATGCGTGGGCCACTGCTTTCGCGGACCATTTGGCTCGTTGCGGCGGAGATGCTTCGGTCCACACTGCTCACTCTTGGTTAGTGACGGCCCTTGCGGAAATTATCTCCGAGGTTCGTGGCGCACTCGGGGTTGGCGTCGAGGTTCTCACAGATCCCACGATGTTAGTTCAACTCCCCAACGGCAACGACGGTCTCCCCGCGGATGTGGGTGTCTTGCACTATCACGGCATCCGAGGCTCAAAACTTGCCCTTGATGCCGCGGTTTCCGGTTTGTTCGGCGTTTCTAGCCCCCCGTCACCCGAAGTCGCTCTCCGCCGTGCTGAGAAGACCAAGTTCGAGAAGTACTCCGAAGGGGAACGGAGTCGGCCCGACATCCGTTATACTCCCTTTGCTGTCATGGAATTTGGTACTCTCGGTGGCCACGCCACGGCTTTCTTGACGGAGCTAGCCAAGCAGGCAGCCGCATCTAAAGGGATGCATGTGGGCAAGTTGTTGGCCTCTTGGCGTCGAAAGGTCTCTCTCGCCGTCCATGTTGCTCACGCGGACAACGTCTTCCGCGGTTTGTCTGCCGCTGCGGACGGCGTGGAGGCCGCTTCTTCCTCGGCCGGGATGCCTTCTCCTGCCACGGCGCTCTTCACCCGCGCCATGGGCCGCAAGCGTCCCCGTGCTTCCTCGAGCGGCGCGTGAGGCTCCGCTCGTCGCCTCCACGTGTTGCATTCTCGGCGTGGCCTGGGAGTTTCCTTAGTTTAATCTGCTAGGTTTGTGCACAATGTAGTGCTTTCCTTTTGCCGTGCTTTGGATTCCGCGATCCTCTTGTCACTCTTGCCCTTTTGTTTCCCCTCCCACTTTCCCTGTCCGTGCTCATCTAGTTTTTCTTGTAATCAAGGTAATTCGGTGGAGGATGATTAGCGAAATAATCTATCAGTTGTCCCCGGGTTTCGGATCTGCTGATCTAGTGACTTTGGGCTAGCGTGAGGGGTTAGGGCTACATGTAAGTGCCGGGTAGTTAGGGTTTCCCTCCCTGCTAGTCTCTTACGTGTACAAAGTTTAAGGCCGGTTCTTAGATGAATTTTGCCACCATCCGCGAAAGATTAGATGAGTAGCGAAACAAAAAGAAATCTGAACGAATTACCCGTCCTTAATGATACGGGCGTATTTATTATTAACTACTGTGTGTTGGAAGGAAGGGCGGTACGGGGTCATTTTTTATTTGAGCTGGTTTTCCTCGTTATTTTCCAAAACTTTGGTGAATTAATCAATTCTCCTGATTTGTGGGGACATTTCGAAGGTATTCAGCCAATTTAAGGTTGTTTCCCAGCTTACCCGAAACACCCCGAAACATCCGGTATTCATGCGGAAATCAGACGACGGTATTTCCAGTTTGAGCTAGATTTCCGAATACTATAAATTACCCGTAAGGATTAATAACTAATTAATTTCCCGAAGCTTTGCTTGAGAATTACGGGAACAATTTTTGGGGATGCATTTGCCTCGAGACTAACAACTTTCATATTTTCATTCATGTTTAGTGTTAATCGTCATTTATTCAAATGATTCATTAAATATACAACACCCATGATATCACCGTCACGACGGCTCATGTTGCGTTGTATATTCAATAATCCTCACACACCCCGCGGCGGGGCGGTCGGGCGCTCCCGGCGCAAATCCAACAACAATGCCGCTCGCCCCCATCCGTATTTCAACTTACAAAATACTCTACCACAAACACAGTTGGCTCGGTATCGCCCCCCTTGTTGTCGGTGTCCATGAACACGGTCTCACCGTTGCGGCGGATGCGAACGCCGGCTCTGTGCTTTGGGCGGTTCCACGTGACGGTGAAGGTCGCGGAGGAGCCGTTGTCGTAGTCAATTGCGGTCCACAAGGGCTTTTCGACGACTGAAGTACAAATATAATGCATAGGGGACGGAGGGAGGAGGTGTTGGGCAGGCTACTGTGGGGGAAACGCACGAAATCGCGTATGTAGACTTACCACCGATATGCGCACAACCCAAGGGCAAGCCGCTTTCGGCCACAATGTTCAAGCGATCATAACTTACTCAAATATGGTCAAAACTTTTTATAACAGGTACCGTTGAGCGCGTATTTTCAATGCGCGTCGAACACACCTACTCCGGAGTTCAAACACTCATAAAATAAATTTTCTGTGCATTATGTTTACTTACGAATTATTACGACCAATCTGAGCCGCAGTGCCAAGCAACACCCATCGAATTCGGCTCACCTCCTGAGGCGATTTGTGCGGGGTTTGTCGATATATGTTTACCAATTCTTCATTCCTATTGACCTCCGAGCCTAATTCCCGACGCGTGCCACGCGTGGGGCGGGTGTGGTTGGCACAAGCACATACCCAAGCATTCCAAACACCACCGTCAACGTGATGCGTCCCTAACGGTCGAGTTGGACCTCGCCCCTCCCCTAAGCCAACCGCCCTCGCAGGTTTACAGCGTGCAATGCTTATCCAAACCTCCTGTGCGTTTTTGCTGGCTTGCTTTCCAAAAAGTAACCCGTGCCAGCGCGGCGTCAACTTCCGTGCTCTATTCACACATTCGCAAACCAAACCTCGCGCATTGAACACGGCACCCACGCCTCCAAACCCTATCATCCAAAAAGCCCCCCAAAATACGGTTATGTGGGACACAGAGTAATATGCAGCTTGGTATGAGCGCTTGAGCAATGCCCAAGCGTGGCGCTCAGAATGACGTGTGTAGTTCAGACAATTTCCCGGGAATTAATGGGCTTAATTCGACAAACTCCACCGACAACACCCGCTTTAAGCTGAGGTCTAACCACCCCGGATCGCGGCTTGCTGCTTGCTTCTCGGCTCTCCTACAATTGGGTGGTACTCGGGTATCGTCGCGCTTGACGTGGTGAGAGGGGAGCGTGTTCTTGACTAGTTTATGCTTAACATAATGCATATCCGGACTTTTGTGGAGGATTGTAGTCACTGAGAGAGCTGCGGCTGTCGTTCTGCATTGTGTCATTTATTATAGTATCGTGTCAGAAAAATGCTAGCCTCTCTCGGGTTTTGAGCCGGGGCGTCGCATCTGTCCGTACGCCGATCGTGCAGCTTCTACGTGCCCCTTCATGCCGTCAAGACTGACTGTCCACGTATTCAAAGCTCCTTCAACACCTCCGGCTAATCCGCCGATCCCGCTAGCAATCGCACCCGCAGATACTATACCGGCGCCCAAAACATGATTGAATGCGGCAACCGGCACAGCCGCGGAAAGCATCCACCGAGCTTGCTACTGACGACGTGAACGCCGTGGGCCAATTTTTGTCCAAGACTGCTTAGATTATGAAGCTTTTCGCCAATACAGCGTCCAAGTTTCATTTTTGCGTGTTTGATATATGCTCATATCTTTTGTTTCACATGGAGGCTTTCCTCTTTGCTAGTCGGTTGTCAACGTACGACGCATTTTTTTATATTGCCCGCATGCTTTAGCCCTTTCGGTATTTTGACTCCGAACTCTTCCGACATCACGATGAGGTTTTCCGTCGTCATAGTAACTAACGATGTAACAACTTGCTCTAATGTTTGCTCGCGGCCAGAAAAGAGACCTTCGAGGGCTCGAATGAGTGAGCCTACACCCGATGAAGATGATGGCTGCTGGTCCCATGTCCTCGGGTTTGCCGCCTCCATCATTGGTTGCTCGGGAACTGGAATTGATTGGGTCGTCTCTCTTTTGATATGGATCATCGGTGTCCTCGCGTATTAAAAGGGGTCTTGCTGTTGCATGACCGAGCTTGCTGCCGCATGCTCTTGCAAATTGGTTGGTATCGGCTGCTGAAAAAAGATTGGCGTCGGCATTGGCGCCGGAGCGGTATAATCCCCATTGTACAACCCCCGGTGAAGGGTTCCGGCTGATTTACCGGTGTGGTTTCACCACCAGCTGAGACGGTTTGTATGACGTTTACCCGCAGATTTTGATTGCGCGCAACATCCCACCTCCGAGGCTTTTTGTTAGGCGTTTGCTTGCGCGTCGGTTTCTTACCCACTGTCGGTTTCGAGGTCTTGGTTTTTCGCCGCGGCATCGTGTATACCTATAAGGTCGAAATTCTTATTCCTCTCCCATGTACTTATGTCTGCGAACATGAACGAGAACGGCCGGTCAAATATTAAGCGCGTCACCTCGTCCGCCTCTTCCCGGGGTAATGATATCAGCTCCTCGGATATTGCTGTTGTCTCCTTCTTGTTCCGGGGTTTGTATAGGAGAAAGTGATTGAGGGTCTTGCGGATGCCTAATGGCATTGCATTGTAAGACTGAATGAGTATTGTTATGCTGAGCCTGTAGTGACGTCGATTGTATATTAAGTCGCGAATGTTGTGCTGGATTTCATTGTCCTTTAATGACGCGGTCACGTCGTCGAGGAACAGCAAATTATTCTTCTGTGGCTCGGCCGATTGCTTTACCGCCTCTCGGATTCCTTCCAATGTACCAATATCCAATTCGTCATACATCATGTCGTGGTTTTTTAAGATGTCATGCTTCAAATTCGCCACACTGTGTGGTGGCATAACGACGTGGACGTGATGGCATGCCTTGCGGTACGCTTGCTTGCTTGATAGTAAGTTGACGAGCATGGAAGTCTTTACCCGTCCCCGCAGATCCGATAATCGCCATGAAAAATGGGCGACTTGGTAAGGGCTCGACCACTTGGTCGTGGATTTTCTTGCCATACAGAAAGGCCGGAGGTTTCATTGTGAATGTCGATCTTTTTTCGATGATGAGCCGCATTTTACGTTCTTCCTTTTGTAGTATCGTCTGATTTCTTTTGGAGACACCCCCATGTTACAGCCTCAAACACACGGTAGTGCTCATCGCTGAACCCAAACCCGTCGTAGTTTTCTTTCCACCAAGCAACGCTTCCATAGTTCGGGCTTTTAGCAAGCAAATGCAGACCTGTCGGGGCGGGCGTACTCGCGGCCATTGACGAAACCGCTTCACCATGAACTACCTCCAACCTTATAGACTCAAGTAGCGAAGAAGTAGCCGTCATCGCTCTATTTATTTTCTAGCGCGTAAGTAAAATGATATGGGACGTCGCCATCTCGAACGTGGCGACGATGGTGACGGACACGGTTCTGAGCACGCCGTTCGTGAGGTACTTGGCGATGTTGGGGGGAGCGATGTGGCTAATGGAGAGGTTTCGGCCGATCAACCCAAAGGCAGACGAGGACCTTAATCCGGAGCCGGGGCCTATAAAAACTAAACGAGTAACGAGTGAAAAACAGCGCCTCTAGCCGGGCGCCCTGGACCTTATCTCCGATGGAGCGTCGAGGGAGGACCAAGTTCCCCATCCGATTGAGCCCGGGACTACAAAAACTAAACGAGGAGCGAGTGAAAAGATGAAAGCCGCTCTTCAACGCGCCAAGAAGGCGAAGGTTGAGAAGCGGGAAAAGGTGAAACAATAAAAAGCAATTAGTTACGCCCCCCAGTTTTTCTTCGATGTTGTTTAAGGATGCGCTGGGGGTTGCGTATACGCCTCGGCACTCCATCATAGATAAGGCCCGGAGCGCCCGGCTAGGGGCGCAGTTTCTCTTCGATATTGCTTTACCTTGTTTAACCATGTTGCAACAATTGTACTTGGATACGGCAAACGCCGACGCGACGCTCGATGACGGTACACACGTATCTTCTCCGCTTGACCCACATGTCCAAGCGAGGGAAAAGGGGGGGGGGCGCACCGGTGGGTGAATACGCATACACAGGGTGCACGATAGCCCTAAAATAATATACGTTACACTCCCTATTATTAGCGAGCCATCCATCACCGCGACGCTACACATGTTTTGGTCGTGGCTGCAACTCGTGCCCCACACCAGGTGGATGATACAAAAAAGATACTTTGAGACGCCCCGGGGCATCAAACCGAGGGGCCGTAGGGCATTAAGCCGTCTCACAAGAACCACCGCTAGGCACGAGTGCGGCTAGTGGTTTTAACCATTGTCTGTCGCTACCTGTCAGCGCCGCCGTTCACAGTGGCACAAGCACCCCGCCCCGCGAAACTACCGCCGCCGTCCCTGACGACCGTGAGGAGCATTCCTCTCGTCTGAGCACTCGGGATTCCACACCCTTCCGGATGCACTCTCGCTCGTTCTCGAGAAAATGGCGCTTACCAGCGCCCGCTTGGATGCCCAGGCGACACGTACTATATCTTTGAGCCACCGTGACGCACTGCGCGACAAACCTCCTCCGGTTCAGGCCACCGCCCCAAATCAATTACCTCTCCACCACCACACCCGCACTTTAGTCAGCGTGAGACCCCTCATGGCCCGTACTTTCCCTTTGCCCATCCTTATCCGCAGCACCCACCTCATGGCTTGCCGCCTATGTACGGTGGGCTCCATCCCCAGCATAGCCATTTCCCGGTGTCCAGTGGCCAACCTCCCTTCCTTGGCAGTCAACCGTCTCACCTTTCTCGTCGTGGTTGCGAGAATGGGCGCGGGGGGCGTCGCCCCACCATTGACCCTGTTGTCATCGGCCGCGCGGTACAAAAGGCGACCGAATGATTCGACAAAGAGTCATTGAACCGGTTTGTGAAAGTGATGGTCCCCACCATGGGACCGAACCCAGACTTTAAGCGGTGGAAGAGGAACTTCCTCACCTTCTTGTCCCTCAAGGCCGCGTACCTCATCCTACAACTAGTTATCAAAGAGTCCCGCGTCTAGGTCGACTAGGCTGCGCAGAACTACGCGTATGCTCTATTGTTGTACGTTGCTAGCGAGAACAAACGCGATGACGGGGCGCTCAAGTGCATCTTTGCTGCTCGCCTTGACCGTGCAACGGCTGCATGGGACATCTTGTGTGAGCGTCTGGATGGGCGTTCGTTCGCTCGCTCTCTCGCCATGTTGAACAACCTCATGCTCCGACAACGCCCTTGGCAGTCCCTCACAGAATGCGTACACTTCATGCGTCAGACCTTCGATGACTAAAATGATCTTGTGAGACGATAGATAGCTCCGCGGCCATCCACTACCATCACTTGGGACTCCTCATGTTACGTGGCATCTCGAGTACATGTCCCTTCGAACTTGCAAAACAATGTGTCATAAGTGCCTTCGACACAAACTACCTCATGTCAACTGACGAGGTGATGGCCAACATATTGCACTTGGCACAAAACATGGAAGAGGAACTCCCTTGTTCCGACCTACCATCCTCACTTGATTCCGTCACCCCTATCTCTGCGCTTGTCGCCGTTGGACATGGTTCCCACGGTGTTCGTGGCCACGTCAACCGTGGCGGTCGCAGCGGGCGTGGCCTTCCCAACAAATGCAGCGCGTGTGGTAGCCTCGACCACATGTTGTCGTCTTGCACATCTTCGGATGACCCCGTAGTGAAGTGGACCATGGCTAAGCGCAAGACGATCATAAAAAAATACGGCACCCCCGGCGGCAATGCCCCAGCGCACGCCGCCCTTCTAAGCGACGTCTTACATGACGACCCCCGGATGGACTTCCCCCTCTCGACTTGCACACTCTCGAGGAGTGCATTGGCGAATATGATGACACAAACATGAGCGTCCCTTCCAGCTCCGTTTCGCTCTCCGCTTCGCTCACTCCCGGCCGTGACCTCTCGCGCTTCTAGGTGGTTGACTCCGCCTGCTCCGTTAACCGCTATTCCCATCGACTTCGTTACGTACCATCCGCCCTCGCAATCTTCTCGTGTTGGTGGGGTCGGTGTTGCTGTCCAGGGCAATGGCACAGTTCATATTGTCATTCCTCTTGTGTCTGGCCAACTTACCCGCCGCACTATCAATGCCTTGTATGCACCTGCTTTGTTGTCCCGCTCTGCACAACGCATCGGTCGTCAGTTGAGTGTCAGTTGGATGCAAGCCCACAACGGCTGCGAGTTCCTCTTCCCCACTGACTCTGATATTGGCTTTCTCATGGTGCCCACAAGAATGGGTGTGCTAAAACCGTCAAGCAACGACCTTAACCTCCTGCCCCACGAGCCGCTGCCGGAGGGACACGCCCACGCGCATAGCTCCGCCACGGTAGACCGCAATGTTGCTCTTACTACACAATGTTATTCAGATCTATGGCAACGCCGGTTCGGCCATCTTAACATGCAATGCCTTCAGGCACAGCATACCCATGGTGTCCCAACAACCCCGGCGCTCCCGGGTTCTGCAAAACACGTTCCCTGCGACTCGTGCTTGCGGAACAAGGCCACAGCCGCACCCAACAACACCACTGCATGCACAAAACTCGCACGCCCCTCATGAATCTGTCGTTGGACATTTGAGGCCCAGTGCATGTTCCTCCCCTCACGGATTACGCTACTACACGCTTGTGATCGATCACCACACCAATTACATGTGGGTGCGGTTTTTGAAGTCGAAGGATGACACCCGCATGGAGCTCGAGAGCATCATGCTCGAGATTCAACACTTGCATGCACGGTGCCGTTCCTCGTCGGGTGCCTTGACACCGATCCTAAAACTTGACTCGGACTCGGTGTTTGAAACAGCTACGATACACCACATGCCGGCGTTCAATTTTCCGCCCCGTGCGCTCACCACATGCTCGGCAAGGCGGAACGCCCGTGACGCACACTTGGGGACAACGCATCTGCCATGCTTCATACCATGTCTGTCCCTAATTCAATATGATCTTGCGCAGTCAACACATTTGTTTACCTCCGCAACCGTACGTACAACCGCGCGGTTGGTGTCTCCGGTGGCATCCCGATCGCTCTCCTCACGTCTCAAATGCCCGACGCGTCCAAATTCCGCGTCTTCGGGTGCATTGTCTTCGCCAAGGTGCCTTACAAGCTGCGTCGCAAACTGGGCGAAAAGGCGTTCTGTGGCGTCATGGTCGGTTACCCGCATGTCGCCCCGGGGTACCGTATATACAACCTCGTCACACGCCGCATCATCACATCAGTCCATGTTGTCTTCCAAGAAGATTCTCCGGGCTTCGGCACACGTCCGACAAACGACTCCGTGATCAACGACGCCTCAAGCACGGACGACGCCCTAGACCACTCCCCATTGTCACATCCGCTTGTCATTCACACACCTGATGTCGATGACACCCTCAGACTACTTGCGCTTGACCGCCCCCGCCGCCTCCGTTCTCACCACACTCGCTAAGGGGAATTGGTGGGTCATCTATCCGACTACCCTCTCGTCCGTGTCACTGCGTACTATGACTCCGACCGGGGTAGGGCCTAGGAGCACATTTTCGAACAACCACACGCGCCCAACCTTATCACTAGCCCACCGCATCTCCCACGAGGCTCGGTATTTGATGCCCTTGCCCTTCTGTCGGCCAGAGACTGCGTGGAGCCGAAGTCTCACCGTGCTTCTCTCTCTAGCGCCAAAACGCAAGACCGGCAAGCCGCGATGCAAGTGGAGTACATCTCCCTCATGGACAATGGCACACGGGAACTCGTTGATCTCTCCTCATACCGCGTGGTCGTCAACAACATGTGGATCTCTAAGATCAAGTCCGACACAAAGGGTGACGTATCCCGCTTCAAAGCCCGCTTCGTGGCCAAGGGTTGTAGTCAACGCGCGGGCCTCGACTACACGGAGACTTTCTCTCCGGTTATTCGCATGGCCAATCTCCGTCTTTTTCTCGCCATTGCCGCCGCCATGGATATTGAACTCTGTCTAATAACTTGATATCGACATTGCTTTTCTCTACGCCCCCATCAAAAGAGGCCGTTTACATCCGTCAACCCCGCGGCTTCTCAAACCGCACCTCTAAAGTTTCCCATCTCAAACGTTGTCTCAATGTCCTAAAACAGTATCCCCGGGAGTTCAATATGCTCATGTTGGCCTAGCTTGTTGACATCTGGTGGCATCAGTGCATCTCGGACCCGTGCATCTACACCTTCCGCGCCGGGTCCATCCTCGCTATGATCGCCCTCTACGTGGACGACATCCCCGCCGCATGCAATGATGCTCGTTGGTTGACGTCGATCAAAGCCCGGCTAGGCGCAAGGTCCAAAATCAGGGATTTGAATGACCTCTCCCAACTCCTTGGCATGCACATCACTCGCGACAGGTATGCTCGCACCATTTCTTTTTGATCTATCCAAGTACTTGCGCGATATCCTCGCCAAGCACGGCATGATCGACTGGAAACCCTCGTCTCTGCCTATGGACTCCGGCTTTATGTCCGGCCTCGCGCACATGGCCTCAAGGACGTCTACCCTAGCATGCTTGGCGGTCTGCACGCGGTGGTCTATACGCGGCGGTCTGCACGCGACTTGACGCCTCCACGGCGTTAAGCATCCTTGGATCCGCGCAAGCGCATTTCACGGAGGCTCACCTCCATGCCTCGAAGAAGGTACTCCGCTACCTTTATGGCACCATTGACCTGCGCATGACGTTGGGGGAGGTGCGGACCACAATCTCCAACTTACAGGCTTCGCAGGTGCGGATTGGGCCAACGCTAGTAGCATGCGCAAGTCACTTTCGGGGTACTTGTTTGCACTCGGTCGCGGTTATGACAGCTACAAGCCCAAGCAAAAGACATGCGTCGCCCACTCCACTTGCGAGGCTGAATACAACTCCGCGGCATACGCTACCAAGGAGGCACTCCACCTCCGCCAAGTCATGGAGAGATCTTTAACGCCCCCCTCACCGGAACAACCACCATCTGGGAGGACAGCCAAAGCGCCATCGCGTACTCCCAAAATGCCTTGGTCAACGAGAAGACCATACACATCGGTATGAAGTTGCATTTTCTTAAGGACCACGTGGAACAAGGGACGATCAGGTTGAGGTATCTCCCAATTGACCAAATGGAGGCCGACATGCTCACCAAACCACTACCAAAACCTTCACTCACAAGACATCGAAGTACAATCATGGGAGGAACAGACCCAATGCAACGCTTCATCCCGTAGTGACCTCCAAGGGGAGTGCTGTAAGTAATATTTACTAGTTATTAGTTGCAGATAGCTATTGCAAGCTACTCTAGATATGACTAGTAGATGTCTAGATCGGGCACACCGATACACTATTTGATTCGACATAGAACTGTCGCTAGAGAACAACTCTCTACTTCCCGTGTCCCGACACCACGCCTCGGGATGGTTGTCTCTGTGACTATCCTATTTGCGTGATTGTGATGTAACTACGTATGCGTTAGTTACCTTCCATACTCAACGTGATTGCACGGTTCAACAGACATCCGCACCCATGTAGCGATACATCCCGTAGAGGCCTAGAGGGGCGAGAAGCTCACTTCAATAGGAGTCAGAGACACCCCTTAGTAGCTATCTTGAGCGGGAGTGTTGCAAGCAATTACAAAGAGCTAGTGTCTCCTCTACTAGAAGTCCTTATGTATGTGTAGGACATTCACTAGAAAGCATGATGCACAATAGTACTAATGAGTCCTTAGATAGCTAACAACTCTTGCGGCTCAATCACTTCCATCGTCTGGACACCAACCGTCACTCAAGGTTGGTCGTCAGCGTATCTATAATCAACATATTGCACGTTACAATATCTTCCTTATCGAATCGTGCACACCACGTTCAACAACATTACCAGCTTGCTCGACTTTAGATGGCGTGCGCAAATTAGCAGTCACGTACTTTGATACGAGCATATACCGATGCCGAAAAGACGTGAACAAGTTGGTGTTGACTAGCGGGTGACGGTACGCGTACAAGTTTGCCAACCGACGTCGTAAGATTGTCGACGGGGAGAGTTATGCCAGGTTCCTCAGACAACTCACGAACGGTTCCGTCGACATGTGCCTCGTTTGGCAAACTCGAACCGACATGAAAATAAGTTTACCATTACGGGGTTCACGTTGTAACACGAGCTTGATATATGAGGCTTTCGAGTCTTCAACTAGCAGTACGACCACAACGTAATTACCATATCCAAGAGAAGCCATCTCGAGTCAAACAAGCATCGTCGAACAAGTCAAACAACAACGAAAGCGTGTGAAGATCAAGCGCTCCGAAACCAATATGGCAATTTTCATGTCAAGAGCTAAATTATTAAACGATTATGTTTTGTTCTTTTGTTGCTTTTGCAGGTAGAAGTGCATATGGAGGGAGATGGAAGATGTTTCATTGTGAAGTGTCTAACAGCAGCTTGTAAACAAAGAGAGGGGATTAATTAAATGGATATTATGTCACCTCCCTTGACTGCATTAGGCTTAAATAGCTCTTGTCTAGCTTGCTTGCACTTGTTTCCGCATTGGTCCTCGTGCCATGCGATAGGGCTATCGTAACTGCGAATAGACTAGTGATGCGGCTTGCTTGTCTCCGGAAATCAGACTAGCGCGTCATGTGGCCAGTTAGATTGATGTGCGTATGTGTACGTACCGCGAGGTACTAGTAGCACAGTATAACAACGGTACCCTCCCTAATTTGTAGTGGTGACGTAGCCACGAAGTACGTCCTTCCGATGAAAAAGTACACATCAATTTAGTAACGAGGCGCCCGCCGGCGGCGCAGCGGCGGCGGCCCCGGAGAGGGGTGCGCTCGCATGCATGTCGGCACCTACCTCTACCTCCACGCGGTGGGCGCTGGTAACCCCATAGCCGTGCCATGCCTGGCACGGTAGGGGGCTGAACGAGGTACCGACAGCTGCGATCCGCAGGATCAGCAGCTGTCGGGAAGCCCGGTACGGAGGGTTTTGGAAAAACATAATATCCGTACACCGGCACAGGGATCTCCCGCTCGGCCTGTCCGATATGTCTCTTCCGCGACTAAATACTCGCAGATACTCTCCCGACGATGGGGCGGGGGCGGCGTTTGCGAATTATTTTTTGGCGAAGAAGGGTACGGACGGATCGGCGGAGGGACGAGGGTGTTGGAGCTTGCGGCGGACATCTAGGAAGCAGCGCTAGGGCACGGCGCTCGCTAGCAGTCGCCAGCCCTGCGAGAGCCTTAAGTCTCCCCTGGGGGCCAGGCCTAATGCTACGCAGGACGGAGGTGGGTCGCAGCCGGAGGAGCGGCACGGTCTGGCGGCGGCGGTCATTAGGATCGCCCGCCGCCGGAAAAGCCCGGTACGGGGGGTTTTTGGAACAATTCCCGTACCCACCATCTTTTGAGGACCGGCGACTCGATCCATGTGTTCTTCCAACCCCTTCCCTAGGCGGTACCCGGTTATCGATAGGCTCCCTCAGGCAGTGTGCCTAGGGTTATCGTAACGGCACACTGCTCGTAAAGGCGGCCCCCTAACAACGTAAACCACCGGTGGAGGGTACGGACGGCCACAACGCGATCATATAGGTGTCGGAAACAGACGGGAAAAGGACAGGGGACATGAGAAAATCTGGCTCGGGGGCAGTAGAGCCAGCCGGACACCGTCTGCAGCCTAGTTCTTTTCTCTTCTCAGCCCCCGAAGGAGGAGAGACGACTCGGCTAGGTGGCGAGCTACGTCGGATGGAGCGGCTAATACCTCGGGCGGGGTTGAGCACGGATAGAGGCGGGATCGACGACGACCTATGCGAGGGGGGTTTTTCACCTGCCTTTCCCCCCAAGCTCCGGCACGACCGGAGTCGCACATGAGCCGAGGTCAGGCAGGTTCGCCTCGACGAGCTCAAGCTGAATAGCCTTGGTGATCAGCGACCCCGCAGCGGCTGGAGCGGGCCGCGTATCGTGGAGACTAGCGACATTTTTAATTTCATACTGTATCCAAAAAAAAAAAACGTTTAGATCATAAAATTATAAATACATGGATACGGGTATGTTTTAGACGGTATCGTCACTGCCATTGGAGAGGTTGGGATTAGTGGTTCACGGTCTACCTCACGCTTCTAAGTCTTGTTAGGCGTAGCAAAAGGGGGGGCCAGAGACTCCAACCGGTTTTTACTGGTATTGGAGTGTTTAATTTCAAATTTCAAATTTCAAATTAGTAACGAGTACATGTACAATGTCGTGCAATGTACTGTTGCATAACAATACTCGTCACATCTTGCACTTCGTAGAGAAAGGCTCACTCCCAATAGCCCCCTAAAACCATCAAAACATGCAACTATATATAATATGAGGGACTATGGGAGCTTAATGTGCGATACAAGTCTTTTAATGTTTTCTTCTTAAAGTATTGAAGTCTTTTGACAAGGAGTCTGCGCTTAAATAATCTAAGTTGAAACATTTTTGCCAAAAAATGATGTTGGCACATCCATCGAGCATATTACCATGCATTGGACAATTTCGGTGCAGAATCACGCGCCAACCATAGTTGCAATATGAGCTGTCGCTTGCCGAGGCACCCGTTTGTGGAGCAAGGAGAGCGGAGTACGCTTACATGGTCGTCGGTATCATCGCAACCTCCACGCGGAGGGCAGTTATGTAGGTGGTGAAGTGGGGTAGACAAATAGCTCCGATTCGCGCTATCATCAGCTGCCGAATAGCCATGTACAAATGATGCCTTTTTCAAAATAGTGTGTGCACGCCTGCCGGCGGCGGACGGCGACAAGATCACTCTCTTGGCCCGTCCAATACTCTACTTTGCTGTCAAATATCTTCATATTACTATATGGTGGATCGGTCCCGGTGCCAAAGGAGTGTTCCTTTACGCATACACAAAATGCGCCGGTGAGGTGACGGACGAAAAGGGGTGGCGGTAAGGGTATTGGAGTCGGTGGGAGGCAATCGGCGGGGAGGCTACGTCTTTGCATAGCGCTCGCTACCAAATGTTTGGCGTTGCCCTACTCGCGCCCGCTTCGAGGTCGAAGGGCGAAGACGACGGCAGCGGAGGAAGACTACGGCGGGTCGAGGCATGAATATTCATCATTTTCATGGCGGGGATTTTGGAGTTTGCTGCCTCTCATAAAACATCTACGAACGGTTTCGCTCTTGAAGTTAGTACCCGCCACCTTTTTAAGAGGGATTTTGGATTCAAACCTGAAGATAAAAGGGCATGAAAAACTAATGATATGGCATTGTCGTGAATACACAAACAAGCAACTTGTATGCGAATGTCGATTCCCTTTCGCCGTGAGATCATGCAACGTTTATCGACTGCTCTCCATGGATCTCCCGGCTGAACAACGCATTATTCATGGTGGTTGTGCGCCGTGGCTGCGCGCTCCCCCCATGTCCGTGGCGAACATATAATTATATTGAGCTTTGTTCATGTTTGGCATGATGTGCCAACATGTATATCGTTATTCTTGCGTTCCCGACCCGTGCCGGCCCAGGCATGGTTATAGACGTTCTGCCTAAATTACAATGAAAATAATTGACAACATGTACCGCTATCGCGCTGTGCGGCTGATGTCTAAGGGCCTTCTTGCGTATGCCATATAGGACTCAAAGTACAACATTTAGGCCGGCATCCCTAATCCTAGATACTCCTAGGGACAAAGTCATTAAAACCGTATTGTAATCAACTCATGTAAGCCGGGGTTTGGAAGACATTGCATTACATAATGCTCAACGGTAAAGTCGCGTTTTGTAATCCACAGAATCCCCCCCACCGTGGAAAAGAAGCAACATACAGTCAATGCTATCGCTAACTCCGATCGCCTTGCTAAGGGCACGGCCTACTAGTTCCCTTCTCTTCCCCACCCACTATTGGCACTTCCCGCCAATAGTGGTTATTGCAGTCGGAGACGTCCCACCGTTGGCATTTCCCGCCGGGACTTAGTAGGTCGAGGCGCGGGTGCTTATCCGAGTATGCCCCGCATTGAGTGGGCAGTCGCTTGGGGTTGGGCGGGTACGGATCGGCGGGGGATGTCGCCCGGCGATATATCCGCTATTGCGGAATCGGAGGGAGGGGCGGGGTCTGTGCCGCTTAGGGGTGGAGGCTGCCCTAAGGGGTGGGAAGAAGCGCGTGAAGTCAAGTCCAAGGCGCGGAATTTCCCACCGGAGGTGGGAAGCATGAGGGGGTCCTCAACTAGCATAGCAGCGTATTATGCTGCGGGGTGGTGGCGAGAAGTGGGAGAGATGACACGCTGTGCGAGCGACCACATCTCGGTCGGGTGAGAGGTGGAGGAGGCGAGGAAGGAGGTAGACATCCCCGCAGTTGCGATGGGGGAAGGAAGGTAGGGCGCCTTTCTAGCAACAGTCTAATGTAAGATAGAAGACGTTGAGCACCTTTTGTTTCTTGTGAGTTGGACGGGGAGGTTGTCGGGCGGGGAAGGTCGTCGGTCCGTAGCATATCGGGCGGTTTTGCCGGAGCGCATCGCGGTAGGTGCAGCATTCCGCCGTCCGTTGCCAAAGGAGAAAATCGTTGGTTCATGGCAAGTGCTTGTATGCATGTATTATTGTGCTGGTGTAGCGCGGTAGAGCGAGGGGCTGTAGGGACGGGCGAGGGGGTGCCAGCTTGGCTCCG
Organism: Tetraselmis chui; assembly: GCA_026401115.1. Lineage (NCBI taxonomy): Eukaryota > Viridiplantae > Chlorophyta > Chlorodendrophyceae > Chlorodendrales > Chlorodendraceae > Tetraselmis > Tetraselmis chui. The sequence goes on from JAPMLY010002084.1 coordinate 42,555, forward strand.
TGGCGTGTGCGGCACTGGAGCATCTTTGACGTCCTCAGATGTTATTAGGGAGGGGGTGGGTGTCGAGCTTGGAAAGAGAAAGAGGAGTAAACCCGTAATGGGTCGGTTCTGGGGTGATGGAGACTAAGACGTAGCCGTCTCAGTCTAGGATGGCGAGTAGGGCGTCCTCAAATGAAAAGCGGAGACATAACGCGTGTTGGTCGGAAAGGAGTTCGAATCGGACGGACTCGGAATGCCAGCTCACCCTTTCAACGTCCCTCACGCCAAAAAATGCGAGGATCACAGCGGGGGGGAGATACACGGCGGGTCTTGGGTAAAGAGGGGAGGAATATTGTTCGTGGGCCACTGCCGTATAGCGCGGGTCGAGGGTCGGAAGCACAGCGGGTTCTTGGCGCCACATCTCGCAAAGCAAGGAGGTCAAACGAGACCACGCTTGCCGAGTAGTGAGCCCGCTGAGGTGTGGGGTCGATAGCCACACTCTGTACTCCTCAATAGCGTCACCTAGGAGGGAGGGGGGGTGTAATCTGGCATGTTGGGGTAGAACGGTCGAGTAAATGACATATCGAAGGTTGTGTTGTCGGCGTGGCTTGGGAGCGGAGAACAGCGAAGGCAGCGCTCATGTCGGAGAGCGTTACCTCCACGTTGCCTATGACCCTCCATAGTTGCTAGGGTCGCAAAGAAATGGTTCGAGTGTTGTCGGGAAGCCTTCTCGCACAAATATGGACGTCGCTATGGCGTACATCGATATAAAAGCTTTTGGCGAACCCGAAAAGAACTTTCGTCGAGATAGTTATCTCAAGGGTCGGGGATAATACATTCTCGTCCACCATATTGTGAAGGCGAAGCATGACCGGAGATTGAAGAGGGGAAGCGGAGGTCTTTCCAGTGACTGAGAAATGGGAGGGGGGGTAGCCATGGGTCGTGGTGGCAAGTGGCCGACTGTGGGAAATGGCGGGGAAAGCCTCTTCACAGAGGATAGGTCGGGTGTTTCCAACATTTTCGGCGCGTGTTTCGCGTCAGACAATCAATTTGGCCAGAATTAATGTACAAGGTAGCTTGTAGGAGAGGCTAGTCATCGTTTAAAAACTGGCTTGTTTGGTGTAGTGAGCTGGTAACGCGGTTGGTGTGGGGGGTGTGTTTGGTTGTTACGCGACGAACTTGGTGGGGTGCGGTAGGTAGATCCGAATGACGCGTTTTCGAGCGGGATTGCAACTGGAGCTGAAACTCAAGCAAGGGGTAGACCTGCGCGCATACAATGTCTTGGCAAAAGGAGAGGTGTGTCGGTGCAGCGAGTTGGTAGCACTGGTGGTGTGTGTGAGTGTGTTGCTGAGAGGTGAGATGGGAGCCGGAAGCAAGCCGGGGAGGACCGGAAAGGCGCCGGATCGAGTCGATTTTTGGCGGACGAAGGTCGAGTGAGCTCGGCCTAGAAGAGGAGAGGGCGGGGAAGGGACTTGTTTCGGGTAGGAGCGGGGACCGTGGCTAGCGGACGGCGATAGGAGGCGAGAAGTCTGAGTGAGAGGGAGTGTCATCACACCGGTGGGAGCGGCGGTGACAGCCCTCATAGGGCTTGTATGTGTAGAAAGTCCGCGGGATAAAGTGAATTTCACGCGGGAAACCAGTACTTTAATAGTATTTTCCCCAGTATATAATACCGGTTGTAAGGAAGGAAGTACGTTATTTTGCCTAATTTTATTTTCTCTTTGCGTTTTTTGTTTGGCTTCTCATCACCGCTTTATTTACACTCAACTTTTTTAATCTTGAAAGTCCGTCAGTGATTTAAATGAGGAACAAAACATATTTGCTGCCAGCAAGTATAAAAAATTTACTCAACGCTTCATGTGTTAGGTAGTTGCACAATGTAGTGCTTCCATTTACATGCCGTGTCTTGGATTCTAATGTGATGCGGTTGTTGCAACATTTGCATATCACTCTTGACCCCGGGTTTCGGGTCTGTTGTGACGACTGACGAGTATTGTCATGTAACAGTACATTACATGACTCGTACTCGTCGCTGATCGATCCGTACTTTCCCATGGAAGGACTTACTACACGAATACTTCACCACTGCAATTTAGCTCGAGGCACCGATATGTAATGTACACACAATTATATTGACTAGCAGCATGGCGCGATGGTCTCATTTCCCGAGACAGACAAGCCGCGTCGCTAGTGATTCATACCGTTACGAGAGCCCTAGCGCATGGCACGAGGACCATACGAGAACATGTGCAAGCTAGCTAGGCCAGAGCTATACAAGCCTAGTGCAGTTGAGGGGGGTGACATAACCTTCAATCAATTCCTTTGTTTAATTGCGGTATGTTGTTTAACACTAAACAACTAAACAATCATACGTCTTCATCCATTTCACTCTCCATTTGCACTTCCACCGGCAATAGCAACAACAAGCAAGAACATAAAAAAATTGTGTCTTAGCACGTACCTCTTGACACGCAAACTGTCACAATGTCGTTGATCTAGTGACCTAGGGGTAGCGTGAGGGTGAGGGCTACGTGTGAGTGCCGGGTAGTTTGGGTTCCCCTCGGGAATCCCTTCTTGCTTGTCTCTTATTTTTACACAGTTTAAGGCCGGTTGGTCCCGAAGACATGTTTTCAGTCTTGCCCTTGTGGTCCCCGCCCCCCCCCCCCCCCCCCCCCCCCCCTTCCTTATTATTTTTTTTTCTTACAAGAAAAAGAAGTGGAGGCCACCAAGCAAAACGAGCAAAAAACCTGAGCCCGACGGAGAGGAACCCCCCTTCCTTATCCTCGTGTCGATATTACTTCCTATAGATAGTAATTGAGATGGAATACACAACGAAAGTACCCGTTATGTACCCGTACCCGCGCGCTATTCCTTCCACGGACACATCATACCTGTGACAGTCCTCTTCAGCTGGCACACGGTCTGCTCCATCAGGCAGCTCCCTGTTTCTCCTGTACCAGAAGCTTCATTTTGCATTGGTGGATCCTTGACGCCCATTGAATGCGTCGGAGCAAGATCTCGTCGGAGGGACGGTCTGCTGTTGAATAGGTCGTCCTCCTAGGTCGTCCTCGCCGGAACCGATTACCCCTCACACCCTCCTTCGCCCTCCTTCGCCCGCTTTCGCCAACTTTTCCCAACGGCTCCGTCCTTTACTCTGCTGCCCCTTCTCAAGTTCTTGACAGCCACTCTCTGTGCCCACTGTTTGAGCACCCTAGATTTAGGGCATTGACGAGAAGGTGTATGGCAAACGACGCGAGGCTCTTCCCCGCTGTCCGATAGCGATAGCGTCCTCATCTGCCACACCTCGCAGATACCGTACCAGTACCATAGACTGGACCGAACAGTTTCTTAAATGTGTGGCCGTCCATCCTTTCGTGCTCCCTCACTCTCCGCCCTCCCACCGTGCCCCACCGATTTAGGGAGCGTCGTTTTCCGCCACGACACGCAGTACTCCTGTTCCGACCCAACCGGCGCCGATTGCTGCCCGACCCACCGCCGCGTCCACTTCACTTTTCCAACTCGTCTCGATTATTTCCATTGACGACACCCAGCAAATCTTAAGCGGCATGACATCAAGTGTACTGAACAAGCCTTATACCCGCTGTGCGCTGGACTGCTGTCATTGCGCAGCGTGTAGGTCGACTACGAGTTGAGGGAGGCAGCGGTGTTGAGCAGCGGCAGTGCGGGAAGGAGGGCGCTTTTCACTGGCGACGCTGCCATGGCTTGCCCACATCTGGAGGCATGGCGTAAGGGGCGTGGCTCGGAGGTGTGGCTCCCGCTGCAGAAGTCGCTGCTGTGTTGCAACACCAAGCGGGTTGCGTCTGCGAGGGAGGGACAGGTGGGCATCCATCCATCCACACTCCGCATCATGATCACCATTATCAGCGTCAGCATCATCCTTCTCATTGTTAATGATGTACTCCACCACTTGCATAGATTAAAGATCAAGGGGCTGCCACTGAGCCTCTCCCTTCCTTGCTCGCCTTACGCATGCTGCCCTACGCACGCAGACGCTGGGCATGGCTCTGTGCAATGGCGTTCCATACGCATGCATGGAGTGCGGACAGGCGGGCACTCTCAAGCAGTTGAAGAGACATCGCGCGGAAAATGCCACGGGTGCGCTCTCCATCTCCCTTTTTTGGGGGTCAGGGGGGGTCAGGCAGAGCACTAAGTGAGTCCTGCGCAGAGGGGCGGGTCCCAACATGGCGTGTGGATGTGATGGCATAGGCTGGGCATCGGCGACGGGCAGCTGTGGTCACGCGCTGTTGTTGGACGCCGAACGGAAGGAGCTCTTCTGCCTCGCTTGTGACGACTACGTCTATGACAAGGACTTTGATGCCACCATTCTTGTAGGCAGCAGCCACACCCACCCACATCCAAACCTATGACAGTGCATTTCCCTCAACCCCAGCACTCACTTGCACACGCTCTTCACCCCCTCTCAGTCAGTGGAGGCGGCGGTGCTGAAGGGGCAGAGCGTCTCGGAGGTTTCCCCGCCAGGCACTGTCAAGCCTGAGGGCATTCCGGCGAAGTTGCGCAGCGTTATTCAACTCCCTGCCTCCTGGAAACATCCAACCGGTAAAGAGGCACTGGAGGCACGCCCCCCCCCCCCCCCTTTCCCCGTCCTTCCATCCATCTCACTCAGGTGCATGCTTAGAGTGTCGTGTCCTTAGAAAGATTTTATGGCTTTACTGTGATTGAGCTGTGGATAGGAGGGCTGATAGGGGATGGCTCACCTGTGTGTGTGTGTGTGTGTGTGTGTGTGTGTTACATAGGGGGCAACGGAGGTGCCGATGTCCCTTGATGGGCTGCCCACAGGGCTGCGTGGGCTGAGCAACCTGGGGAACAGCTGCTTCATGAACAGCGTGCTGCAAGCCGTGCTGCACGCGCCGCTGATGCGCCTGTACTACCTCAGCTCGGGGCACCCACGCGAGCTGTGCACGCGCCGCAAGCACGCCCCCTGCCTCAGCTGTGAACTGGACCGCGTGGTGGGGGAGCTCTACTCGGGGCACCGGCAGCCTTACAGCCCTGTCGCGCTGTTACACTCCTGGTGGCGTCACGCCGACCACCTGGCGGGCTACCAGCAACATGACGCCCATGAGTTTTACCTCACGACACTCTGCGCTATGGACGGTACGCCCTCTAGGCCCCGACATGCAGACAGACATGATGAGGAGGGGACAGGAGGGGCAGCACGGCAAATGTACTCTGGATCTTTGCTCTGTATGCGCGTGTATATGTGTGTGTGTGTGTGTGTGTGTGTGTGTGTGTGTGTGTGTGTGTGTGTATCTGTTTACCGATGTTTGTTATGTGTGTGTGTGTGTGTGTGTGTTTGTGTGTGTGTGTGTGTTGTATGCGCAATGTGTGTGTGTGTGTATGTGTGTGTGTGTCACTAGTGTTTGTTATCTAATTTGGTGCTGTTTGCGCGTTGTGTATGTGTGTGTGTTTACATAGAATATTCTGTGTTTGGATGCTGTATGCGCATTGTGTGACTTGTGGGTGTGATTGTGCAGTGTATGTGTGTGTGTGTGTGTGTGTGTGTGCGCGCCTGTGCCCATGGAAGTCATAAGCTGGTTACGCCTGGCATGTTCCTTGCTTTGCAGGTGCAGGTCAGGGGGTGCGGGGGATGATGCGACGCCATCGCAAACTGTTAAATGATGCTGAGGAAGTGGCGCCCGAAGGTTAGCCCCGCCCCTCCCCTCTCCCGCCCCATACGACAACTACTCACTGTCTCCTCGCGTGCAGCCCCTCAGTCCTCTTAACACCATTTTTCCCCCTTTGTGCTTTCTTGCCATGATTCTGTAATGCCCACTGCTGTGGTTCGTCAGGTGGCGACGACCAAGAGAGTATCGCCGAGTCCGTCTTTGGCGGCATTCTACGCAGCGATGTGACTTGTCAAGGCTGCGGCCACACTTCTACCGCCTACGACCCCTTTCTCGATGTCTCCCTCGACCTCCACCCGCTGCCGAAAGTGGCACCTCGTCCTGCCTGCGCCCAGGTACGAGAACCTCGACACCTTCCGATTCCCAGTGACATTCCCCTTCTCCCTTGTTCCCCATTGCCTCACGCCGTACCTCGTATCACACCGCCGGCGGGCGCATGGCTCATTACCTCTTGAAATTTATTTTTTGCGCAGGCGACGGCATCCACTGCCAGCGATGTGCACGGTCCACGCGCTGAGATGGATAACTGTGGGATAGAAGTCTGTCAGCAGCCACAGCTCACCGCCCCCCACGGAAGTGGCGCCAAGGTCAAACCTGGCCGAGGTGAGCAGCAGCGCTGCCCTCCACCACCCCCTTCCCCCCTCCTGCAAGGTTGTACGTTCTCGGTTTGGGTGTTGGGAGTGCTCACAATGCGCTGTGCTGGTGCTTGTTGCGGTTTTCAGGGTTTGGGAAGGTGGGTCTCAAGCGCGCGCTGTCGGGTTCCTTGCTTGTGTCCGGTGGCGGGACGGACGATGGCAGCGCGCTGATCGACATGGCAGGCAGGAATATGGTGATTGAGCGGCGCGACTCGTGGCAGCAGCTGCCCACCGAATTCCTGACCGAGGTGAGACTTCTCACCGTCCCTGATCTTTCACTCCCTCCCTATTGCCGTTGGATCAGCTGACAATGCCACCGTGCATTTCGAAAACAATTGCGGAGGGAAAGAAGGTGAGACACTGAACATGGAGAGAGAGAGGACGTGCACTGTGTGAGAGAGGGGGAGATTGTGTGTGTGTGTATGTTTGAAAGAGGGAGAGAGAAATATAGAAATATCGAGAGAATATTGAGAAAAGCAACGGATGTGCGGAGAATGAAGTAGGAAACAGAGCATGTTGACAGAGCAAGGAAGTCACACACACACACACACACACACACACACACACACACACACACACTCATACACTCGCGAGCGTGCGTAGATGGAGCGTAGATGAGGCCTGATCATAGAGGAATGCAAAAGTAAGGAGTGCGAGACACTGTAGATTTCGGGCTGCTAATAACTCTGGGGGACTCTTGTCATTCTGGCAGGCAACGGATGATCAGGACAGTCAGGACGACGTTAGCGACCTGAACGCCAGCAGCTCCGTCGCGGGCGGCAGTATGGACCTCGGCCGCGACGCTACCTCCTCCCTCTGCGTGGATTTCGATGCCAACCCCGATGGCGACGCCTACGTCGTGCCCGCCGCCTTCCCAGCGCCGGAGCAGAAGAAGGCCAGCCGCGGGAAGAAGTGCGGGCATTGCCACACCTGCCTGAACCCTCAGTTCAAAAAGGCTTGCCTTTACAGCTCGGGCATCTTCCCCAGCGACACCGACTCGCAGACATCGCTAGAGATGTCGCTGCTGCAGAAGCCCCGCGTCGGACGGCCGCCCGTGCACAACCGTCTGCCTGCGGGCCTGCATCAGGGCGCCGCGCAGTCCGTCGCGGCATCTGGCGCTGGCAGTCGTGGGGCTATCACTCTCGGATCGCCAGGAAGCAGTGGAGGTGACCCCGTGCTTCCCCCCCCCGCACACACTCCCGCCCACTCGTCTCTCCCCCCCTACACACACAACTTACTCACACGCATACGTACAAATATGCGCACAAAACACAAAACACTCTTACAATAACCGAGAGATTTGATTATATTGTTTCCCACCTTGGTTTTGTTTCCCACTCACCGCCCTCCCCCCCTCCTCCCCTTTGCCTTCCCGTCCTCTCATATAGATTGAAGGGACTCAAAGAAGAAAGGGGAGAGTATGACGTTGTCCTTTTATTCGAAATTACCTAATTGTAGACGATCATACGAGCAACTTTGAATTCCGAATTCTTCGTTGATCATTTTCCATGTTCCGTGTTATCTTCTGCATTATCTTGGGAGTGTTCAATCATTCAGGTTGCGCTAAATTCTAAAAGATTTTGTTGCATTTTGTAATGCTTCACCGTCTAGCAGCTGCCTCGGGGCCTCGCCCGCTCCACGGTCTGCAGTCATTTTCAGAACTTTTGCTCGACCCCATTCACCCGCTGCGCTCTCGCAACAGTCATTGGAACTGTTAATCCCCCTTTTGTCTGCTCCCTAAGAAATAAATTTCCGCCTGAGGAGAAGCCAACACCCGATTGTTTATTGGTGAAGGAGGTTTGATTTCATGTGGCGATGGTTTGCACAACACAATCATCATAAGTATTTGGGTTCCTCAATGTCTTTCGATAATCCTTTACTCAATTTTACGTGGTAATCTACCTTCCTAAACCCCCCTCTCCCCCCCCCCCCCGACCATCTCACCCTTCTAACCCTGTCCCTCGATGGTGACTGTGCTGGTGCGGTTGGTGGGCTTCAGCGGGCGTGGCGGCGTCGCTGGTGGGCTGCCTGCACGCGTTCATGAAGTCGGAGCAGTTAGGCGCGGGGGAGCGATGGGTGTGCGACCGCTGCGAGTCTGAGCAGCAGGCGGTGAAGCAGATGTCCATCCGCCGCCTGCCGCCCGTCCTGTGCCTTCACATCAAGCGCTTTGAGCACCGCCGGCTGAACAAAACGGCGCTCAAGGTGGACACCCCGCTGGTATTCCCCGTCAACACGCTCGACATGGCCCCCTTCACCTCCGCCGCCGTCCTGCGCAGCCGCTTCTCTGCGCGCTCCCGCGGCGGTGGGCGGCCGGAGGGCGGTCTGCTGTATGAGCTCTACGCGGTGGTCAGCCACCGAGGGAACATGGAGGGCGGCCACTACATCGCCTACCTCAAGGCAGGGCCCCGGGGGCTCCCCACCCCCCAGCAAGTCACATACCCACTCCCACCACTATGCCACCCCGGCTGTGTTTCTTCCTCCCTGCCGTTGCACAGGAAATTATAATGGACATGTGACTGGATGGAGGGATGTGGGACTGGGCTGTTGTTCGTTTATAGCGGAGGGAGATTTGAGAATGTAAGATGGATGTGGGGGGGCTGGAGGAGGGGATGAGGATGTGGAAGCAGAAATTTTGGTTTGGAGGTTGGGAACGGACGGGAAGATGCGGCTCTGTTGGGTGGAGGGGCGGGGAAGGTGAATACATTGTTGTTTGGATGACCCGGGGGGGGGGGAGTAGGTAGAGTGGGGTGTAGGTAGAGGGAGGAGGGGCTGTGAGGGGATGCATAGTTTGTTGGTTATCTTCAGGGAGTGATTGGGAGAAGAATTGATAGTTGGGAGGAATGGGGAGGTTGAATAGATAGGTTGTTGTTTAAATGAAGAGGAGAAAAGGGAGGGGGGAGAGAGAAAGCGGGAATGGGATGGGCGAAGGGAAGGATGAGGGGCTGTGGGAGGGTACTAGTATTTTATTGGTTCGGGGCGGGGGGGGGGATGGGAGACTGAAGGGTGTGAAGTGGAAGGATGGAAATGGTGGAGGATGGGCAGCTGGAGGGATGGTGAGTGGAAGGGGTTAGTGCGTGGATAGCTTAAGCGGGGAGGATGATAGTATGAGTGGATATTGTTGGGTGAGTGAAGGAGGGATGAGGGATGGGTGGGTCGAGTGATGTGTGTCTCGAGGTTGAGGCGCAAGGCATGTTTGGTGTGGTCGGGGCAGGTGGAGAGCCAGTGGTACCAGTGCGACGACTCCTGGATTGTGCCTGTGGATGTGGAGACGGTGAAGAAGTGCCAGGCGTACATGTTGTACTACAAACGTAAATTCTACCAGCAGCGCTCGTGAGCGGCGGCGCTCAAGCGTGGGTCGCCGGAGTGCAGCAGACTATGCATACCGGCTGCGGCTTTGCGGGCTGCAGGATAATAAGCTGCAGGATAATAAGGATCGTGAGGAAGAAGAGAGGGAATTTGTGAATGCGAGGTACCTCGGTGCTCTATAGCGTTGATGGCGGATTTCACATGTACGGGTACTTGTCGGTAGTCGTTTTGTTATTTTAGTACCATATTTACGTGTTCCTCGTTGCATGGTGGCGCTGGCAAACCCGGGTTAAGAAAACAAACTAGACTTGAAACGGTCGCGCTGACCACTCTTCGCGTAGCCGATGTAATGACGCGGCAACAAAAGCGCTAGTCAACCCATGTGGGATGTTGTATGAGTGGGATGTTTTTTGGTCATATGGGTAATATTTTGAGAATTTAATTATATGGTTAGAATTGAAGCAGTAACATGCGTTACTTCCGACGGTACATCCCCCATGACGGTTATTAAGGCGCGCACACGCGCACGGACACTAGGATGTCCGCACAATTGAAATTGAAATTGTTTACAACATGTACCGTATGCGCCGGTTTCTACACCAAAAAGCCGTATGCGCCGGCTGTTGTCTCTAGGCCCTCCCAACTACGCCATTCAGGGAACTTACAAGTCAGGGCTAGACCGTTAACCTCCTAAATCCAACCTCTCCAGGGATGTTTCGGGGGTTTTACTCCCCCCCGGGGAGTTGTGCAAGTCGAGGCGAGTGCGGTGTGCAATCAGGGGTGGGCGAAGGTGCAGGGTGGGGAGGCGCGGCGAGATGTCGTGCGGGATTTGATGCGGTATATGAGTAGGAGATGATGCAGCCATTGAACAATATGCGTGTGGAGTTGTGCAAGGATGCGAGTCGTGTCGAGTCGTGCCTTGGCGATGAGTTTGTCATGAGGGTCCGTGCGGGCAGTAAGTAGGGAGGTGAGGCTCGTGATGGTGGATGAGTGCGGTGTGCCCGTGCGGCTCATGACGATGGGGAGGATGTCTACCACTGTGCCTGGCTAGTGGCTGCGGATGGCGTTTGCGAGGGGTGTGTATTTGGCCCGTATGAGGTCTGCTGTTAGGGAGAGGTTATTGTCCGTGCAGTACTTCCATTCCCCTATCTGAATCTTTGTTATGGATACGTAGCGGCGGCGACCGTTTGTGTGACCGACGAAGCGAGGTTCGAGGAGGCGGATAAAGTCGGGTTTGTGTGCGGGGGGTCGAAGCGCGGGGGGGGGAATCTCAGGCGGGAGGGTGGCGGGACATGAGGTTAGGGAGTCGGGCGAGAGACCCTCGTCAGCAGCGACAAGGCGGGTGGGCATGTGGGTGGGGTGAGGTGGGTGGCAGTCAAGTGGGGTGTGGGCAGGAGTGAGGGAGGCAAATGATTTGATGGGTTTGTTACCGAAGTTTGTAGTGATGGTCTCCCAACGGCCTCCGTTGTGGCGTTCCAATAGTGAGAGTAGGAGTTGTAGCGCACTGCTGTGTCGGTCTTGTCTCAGGCCAGACCTGGTGGGGCAGTTACCGGCCATGTGGCCGTTGCTAGTGAATTGGCCACACATGGGGCAGCGTAGGGTGGGGTTGTGTGTGAGAAGGCGGGTGTTGTGGACTCCCCACATGAGTTCCTGTTTGTGGGTGAATTGGATATTTGTGAGTGTTGTGTGTTTTTTGTGGAAAGAGAAGTCGGCGCCGTCCTCCGCGGCGCGGGCGAGGAGGGCACCGTGTTTGGTTGTTTGCGAGAGGGGTGTGTGTGAGTGTTTGGTGTTGTAGGTGTGTGCGTCAGCTTTGAGGTTGGTGTACTTGTAGGGTATGGGTTCCCCTAGGGTCTAAGGAATGAGGGTGTATGGCCATGTCCAATGACCTAACGACACGTCCGAACCTGTGGCGTATGTAGTGTCGGGCGGGTGACCATCCGCGACCTGGTTAGCGAGGGTGTCTGCGAGGTCGTTGCCTAGGGAGTGGTTGTGTGCTTTAATTTTGCCGAGGTGTGTGCGGATGCCCGCGCTGCAGCGGGTTTGAAGGGTGTGTGTGATGGATTGGAGGGTGTCGCGGTGGATGTTGTGGCGGTAAGCGGATGGGCAGTTCAAGTATCCTTGTATGAGGCGGAGGGAGCACGCACTGTCTGTAAGGAGGTGGGTGCGGCCGAGTTGGAGACCTATGTCTATGCCAGCTAATTCAGCGCGGTTGATAGTGTGGGAGGGAGGGGTAGAGGTCACCAGAATTTTGATGCGGGTGTCCGAGGCGGGGTGGGTGGCGGCAGCTCCTAGGGGGGAGGAGCCTCCCTTTTTCGAGCCGTCTGTGTATACAAAGTCCTGCCAGTTCCAAGCAAGAGTACCTCTGGTGGGGGGTATGTTAGTTGCAGTCGTTCCGGGTGGGGGTAAGTGATGGGGTGAGTTGGGTTTGGGGGGAGGTGGAATATGCCTGCTGAGTGGGGGGAGTAGGTGCCGAGGAGGTGGGGAGGAGGGGTGGTGATGACTGGGTTGGGGAGGTGAGTGTCGTAGATGGATTCGAGAGCGTTGTGGAGTGCGGTCATGGTTGTGGGTGACGGGAGGGTGAAAAGTGCGAGGGGGTTGGCGACGAGGTGTATGTCGACCATCCATCTCGTGCCGAATGGGGCGGGGGTGGGGTTGCCGGTGTGTTGGTCGGGGGGTAAGAAGGTGTGTGCGTCGTTGGGGAGGGTGTAAAGGTGGTGGGTGTATGGGGAGTTGATGTTTTTGGAGTGGCGGTAGGGTGTGTGTTCCCATCGGGGGAGGATGAGGATGGTTGCGCTGGGTGTGTGAGGGGCTGTGAGGTGTGCGTTGGTGATTGCGTGTTCCATGGCGCGTCGCATGCATTCGTGGTCGTATTCTGGGTTGGCGATGTTGGTACCTTGCCATGTGTGTGGGGCATTGCTGCCGCTAGATGAGAAGACTATGTCTTCGGGGTAGAGGGAGTGGTAGGTGTTAGAGTGGAGGGATTTATTGCGGGGGTCGGAGTATAGTTTTGTCTGGATGCGGAATGTGTGACGGAGAGCTGTGAGGAGGTCTTCTCTGGTGGCCCATATGTTACGGGTGGTGGTGGCGGGTGTGGGTGAGTGGATTTCTGAGCGGGAACCTAGGCGAGTGAGGAGGTGGTAGACCTCCTCTTCGAACGTATGCTGCGAGAGGTCGGGGCGAAAGAGTTGGTAGAGATGGCGGACGCGGGGGCCGTTTAGGGTGGTGACCGCGCGGCCGTCGGGAGTGCATAGTATGGTTGTGTCGTGGAGTGATGGGTGTGCGTGGATGGCGAATTTACCGGTAGGGAGCATGTCGAGGTCGGGGTTGATGGGGTCGTGGTTGAATGTGATTAGGGGGTGTGACCACGGAGGGGGTCCTGGTTTTGAAAGAATGGGTGTCGTGGAGGGGACATAGCCGGAGTTAAATGCGGTGAGGGCGGTGGGGCCGGAGGGGGTCTCACTGATGGTGTCATGTAGTTGTAGGCATGGGGCCCACTGGACCTCGTGGAGGCGGGTGAGGTCGTGTTGTTGGCCGCGAGCACACCAGTCGCACTGCCATGTGGTGGGTCCTTGAGCTGGGCGGCATTGAGAATGTATGGTAAGTGCGGGCATGTGCAGCAGGTGGAGGTGGTATCTGTGTGCAGTGGGTCATGACAAATGGAGCAGGCGGTGGGGGAGGGGGTGGGGAGGCATACCGATGTGGGAGTGGAGAAGATGAGGCGGAAGCCGTCGTCGAGTTGTAACTGAATGTCCCATTCCGTGAGGTGTTCCGGGGCCCATTCAACCATGTAGTGCGTTTGGCCGTATTCTGTGTCCTTGTGTTTGGAAATGATGCGCGTTACGTCGCAAGGGGGGTAGTGGTGGTCTGAGGGGGTGAGGTATTCTGTGTCTAAGTGTGTGGTGGGTGCGGTGGGGGTGGGGTGTGTGGTGTGGGAGGGGTAGATGCCGGATGAGAGGGTGGGGGGTGAGCGAGGGAGGTGTGGGGAGAGGAGGGGAATCCATGAGGGGTGTATAGTGGTGGGAGGGGATGCTTGTTTGGAAGTGAGGCTTGTGAGGGGGAGGCGGTTGTGGATAGTATCGAGGGGTTCGGTGAGGATTGCGGCGAGGAGGTGGATGGGAACTGAGAGTGGGGTGGTGGACCCCGTGAGTGTGGTGATGGATTTGCATGATTTGAGGATGAAGGAGGATGAGGTGGCTCTGAGGAGGACTTGTGGCCACGTGGTGATGTTATTTTTCGAGAGGGGGGTCAGGCGGGGGAGGAGGGAGGCGTGTGTTTTGCGGGGAGAGAAATCGCAGTAGGCTTGTTTATATGTGTGAGGGTCGGTGATGTGTGTGGCTTTGTCCCGGAGTGAGGCGAGGAGGGCGTTGTCTTGAGTGGTGAAGTGGGCGCGGATTGTGGAGGCGATAGGGTTGGTGAGGGAGAGTGGAGGGATGTTGTGGAATAGGGTGCCCGCATCGCGTTGAGCTCTGACTAAGCACTTTAGTGTAGGTGGGGTGTAACATGTTGACATGATGGATTCCGAGGGCCAGTGGGAGTACGTGGTGGATAAGGTGCGGATGTGTGCGCGGGCCATGTGGCCTCTATAGCCTGAGGTGTTCATGATTTTATGTAGGTGGCAAACTCTGAGTTGTGCGGCGTGGGTTTTGAGGGAGGGGAGGCCGTATCCTAGGTCTGAGTTAGGGCGGTGTAGGGCGGTGCGGGGAAGGTAACGTACCGAGGAGACGGCGGAGCGGAGTGCGCGACAGATTTGTCCTTCTAGAGTGTCGAGTTGGGAGTCGGTGAAGAGGCCGAGCTAGAGGGTGAAATGTTTTCCGATGAGGAGTCCACGGATGAGGAGTCCACGGATGATTCTGCGGGATTGTGTTAGTGGGGAGGTGGAAAGGGTGGTGATGAGGGATGCAGTGGTACGTTTTAGTTCGTGCCAGTGTTTAGTGAAGGTGAGGGAGGTGTTCAGTTCAACCCCTAGGACGCGGTATGTGTCCGTGGGGCCAATGGAGGGGATGGGGGCCGGGGTGGAGTTTAGGGAGATGAATTGAGTTTGCAGGCGGGATGCGAGGAGGGTAGTGTTGGCGAGGGTGAGGGCGTTGCATGTGCGCCAGAGGGCGCCGGTGATGCAACATTTGCGGATGTTGACGGTCATGCCCGTGTAGGCGCTGAAGAGGGAGAGTTTTCTTAGCTGGATGGTCATGTTGGGGGTCGAGCCCGTGGCGAGGCTGAGGTCGTCAGCGAAGCCGTGTCCTGGGTATGTGGCGGTGGGTTCTGTGGGGTCGACGTTAGTGGCGGGGGGGCCTGGGCGGTAGCCCCGGCTTCCCACCATGAGCCAGCGAAGAAAGGGTTCAAGGAAGAGGGTGAATAGAAAGGGGGAGAGGGTGTCTCCCTGGAGGGTTCCGCGATTAACGTTGATAGAAGGGGTGGGGCCATGTGGTGTAGTATAGTCTGTGGTTGAGACCCCGTAGAGGTGTTCGCATGTGTCGACAAAGGTGGGGGGCATACCGAGTTGACGCATGTGTTTGAACATGATACGGTGGTCCGCGGCGTTGAAGGCGCCTTTGAAATCCGCGTACATGACGTAGATGTCTTTGCTGTGGAGTTTCGCGTCCTCCATCGTCATGATAAGGGAGGAGAGGGCGTCGTGGATGCTGCGGTGTTTTCGGAATCCGTCTTGCTGGTCGCTGAGAATGCCGTGGGTTTCGGCGTTTTTCGAGCCTGCATCTTTGATTAGTGTTGTCCATAGTTTAAGGAGGTTATTCATGAGGGCGATAGGGCGGTAGTTATCGAGGAGGGAGGGGTCGCCTTTTTTATGTAGCAGGCATGTTGTGCTATGGCACCAGTCATGAGGGGTGTAGGATTTGTGGGCGAGGAGGGAGAGGAGAGAGAAGAGGGCGGAGCGGGTCGCCGGTGGTAGGACTTTGATTATTTCGTTGGGGATACCGTCGGGGCCGGGGGCTTTGCCGGTGCCTAGGGAGTTGAGGGTTTTATCGAAAGTGTCGCGGGTAATCATGTCGGCAAGGGTGAGAGAGGGGTCACCACGGGGTTCGATGGTAAAGTTGTCGGGGTTGTCGGGGAGTTCCCACGGGGGGGTGGGCCGTTCGGGTGGGGTGGCGCGGCCTAGTTCGGTGGCGAAGTGAGAGTGTACCGCGTCAATGACGGCGGAGGGAGAGGATGCGGTGGTTTTATCGGGTCTAGTAATGCGGTGGAGGGTGGAGGCGGCGCCGGCGGGGGGTAGGAGGCCACTTTTAATTTTCAATCGGCGGTGAGAGAGTTTGGGGCGGGTGTCGTAGGCCGTGTTGGCTCGAGTTTTAATTTTCTTTAATTTTGAAATTGAAATTTGAAATTGTTTACAACAATACCAGTAAAAACCGGCTGCTGTCTCTGGGCCCCCCCTTTTGCTATGCTCAACCTGTAGTTGGACTTCTAAGCGTGAGGTAGACCGTGAACCACTAATCCCAACCTCTCCAATGGCAGTAACGATACCGTCTAAAACATACCCGTATCCAGGTATTTATAATTTTTTGATCTATACGTATTTTTTTTGGATACAGTATGAAAAATAAAATGTCGCTAGTCTCCACGTTACGCGGCCTGCTCCAGCCGCTGCGGGGTCGCTGATCAGCAAGGCTGTCCAGCTGGAGCTGGTCGAGGCGAACCTGCCTGACCTCGGCTCCCGTGCGACTCCGGTCGTGCCGGAGCTTGGGGGGAAAGGCAGGTGAAAAACCCCCCTCGCATAGGTCGTCGTCGGTCCCGCCCCGATCCGTGCTCCACCCCGCCCGAGGTATTAGCCGCTCCTCTCGACGCAGCTCGCCACCTAGCCGAGTCTTCTCTCCTCCTTCGGGGGCTGAGAAGAGAGAATAACTAGGCTGCAGACGGTGTCCGGCTGGCTCTCCTGCCCCCGAGCCAGATTTTCTCCTGTCCCCTGTCCTTTTCCCGTCTGGTTCCAACACCTATCTGATCGCGCTGTGGCCGTCCGTACCCTCCCCCGGTGGTTTACGTTGTTAGGGGGTCGCCTTTACGAGCAGTGTGCCGTTACGATAACCCTAGGCACACTGCCTGAGGCAGCCTATCGATAACCGGGTACCGACTAGGGAAGGGGTTGGAAGAACACAGGGATCGAGTCGCCGGTCCTCAAAAGATGGTGGGTACGGGAATTTTTCCAAAAACCCCCCGTACCGGGCTTTTCCGGCGGCGGGCGATCCTAAGGACCGCCGCCGCCAGACCGTGCCGCTCCTCCGGCTGCGACCAGCCTCCGTCCTGCGTAGCATCAGGCCTCGCCCCCAGGGGAGACTTGAGACTCTCACCGGGCTGGCGACTGCTAGCGAGCGCTGTCCCAAGCGCTGCTTCCCAGCTGTCCGCCGCCAGCTCCAACACCCTCGTCCCTCCGCTGATCCGTCCGTATCCCTTTTCGCCAAAAAATATTTCGCAAACGCCGCCCCCGCCCCATCGTCGGGAGAGTATCTGCGAGTATTTAGTCGCGAAAAAGACATATCGGACAGGCCGAGCGGGAGATCCCTGTGCCGGTGTACGGATATTATGTTTTCCAAAACCCTCCGTACAGGGCTTCCCGACAGCTGCTGATCCCGCGGATCGCAGCTGCCGGTACCTCGTTCAGCCCCCTACCGTGCCATGCCTGGCACGGCTATGGGGTTACCAGCGCCCACCGCGTGGAGGTAGAGGTAGGTGCCGACGGGCCTGCGAGCGCACCCCTCTCCGGGGCCGCCGCCGCTGCGCCGCAGGCGGGCGCCTAATTTTCTTTAGCTTATCCGTGGTGGTGGCGTGAAGGAGTTGGCGTATGCGTGCTTGGCATTGTTGTTTGATGGCGTCAGGGGAGAGATATTCAGTTGTGTTTAAGAGGGCTTGGGCGAAGGTGAGGGGGCCGTTGTTCTTGCTGCATTTGCGGAGTTTGAGTATGTGAGTGCGTGTTTTATTTGCAAGCCAAGTAGGGTCAAGGGACGCTTGGGGTGGTCGGGGTTTTTTGGCGGGGAGGAGGGGCCAAACTTTGGCTGCGTGGTCCATGTGTTGGGAGAGGAGTGTAGTGAATTTTGAGGCAAGGGTGTCGAGGGTGTCGGGGGAGGCCGAGGTGTGTGAGGTGTTGAGAATTTCTGCGTGGAGGGCGGCCGTATGGTCGATGAGGTCGGGGGTACTTGATTGGTACGCTTTTATAGGGTTGGGTGTGAGGGGAAGTCGAAAGTTGAGTTTGCGC
>JAPMLY010002085.1:0-12500 GCA_026401115.1 Tetraselmis chui
GCCATGGCAGATCGTTGTAGTGGGCACACCAATGCCGGGGAGTATGTATTCCAAATATTGCACCAGGTGTTCTAACTTGCATTTTTGCCATTTTCGGTACAAAGTGAAAAGAGAGTGAATAATAATCATACGGCGCTGGTTGCAGTGCGGGCGCGCGCCTGTTCGGTGGCTATCTGCAGGTGGTGTAAGCAGTTTTGGATAGAGGCCTCGCTAAACTCCTCACTCAGGCTCCACTGCCACAAGCCCAACCGCAAGTGCGCGCGCGCAGTCAGCGGCGGTTTCACGGGCTCGACCGGTAACAGCGCACTCCCGCCCCCCTGCGCACCCGCTGACGCCGACCCCTGCTGCTGCTGCTGCTGCTGCGCGGCGGATGATGAAGAAGCGGCGGTGGATACAGGGGCGGAGGTGGGGGCAGCGCCGGCAGTCCCGGGTCCCGGCTGCTGTCCTGACGCTCCCGTGTGCGCCTGCAGGGATGGAAGAGAGCCGCTCCATGCGCCGCTCCCCGTCTCCCCCATCCCCGACTGCGCGCTGATCTCAGCCACTAGCTCCTACATTCAACGCAGCCACAGAGCGCGCGATGCACAGTTCACGCTTTGTCGATCACCATCTCAGTCGATGAAAAACAACAACAACAACAACAACAACAACAACAACAACAACAACAACAACAACAACAACAACAACAACAGCAGCAGCAGCAACAGCCATTCATTTCGCCACCATGCCCGTCCATACAACCTTATTCAAAACTTAGCGTCTTCGAATGCACCGCCAATTAAATTAATTAGAATATATTCGGGCGTTTTGGCGTTCAAAGGTCATGAAATGCACAAACTATGTTAAAGCTCGTTTGAGCTCGCCGACTGACATAGCAATAATGTTTACCCGCCGACTACAACAGCTTGAAACGATCTCTGTACGCTATTTCACACAGAAACAGGCACTCAACCCAACAGACAGCAGGGGTTGAAGGTCTGCCGGACAACCATACTCACACAATATATCCTTACACACCAACATAATTTCGCTTCACTCCTCTGATATAACCCACATCACCACAATAACTGAGGTACACTGGAAAGGGGCGCACCTCCAACCGCCGATGCGCTTCGCCTCGTTTGCCGATGGCCCACAGATACTTCAGGTAGGAAAACATGACGTTGGGGTTGCCGCTGCCGGCGCCGTAGCCGGGCTGCCCGGGGTGCGCGACAGCGAGGGGGTTGTAGCCGAGGAGCTGCAGCAGAGTGCGGCTGCTCTGTCGCACGCGGCCGCTCTTTCTGCAGAGACTCGCAAACCGCAGCCAAGTCTGTTGGTCCTCGTGCATCGGAAGCACGAGGCTGCGCACGCTCAGCAGCGCCTGCCACACCTGCGAGGGCAGACAACCACGAACGCGAGTCGCGGATGGATTAGGATTTAGAGCCACGTCGAAAGAAAACATAATAAGATTGCGTACGTCCGGTTTTGAGCTCTTCCCACACGGCTTGTGTTTGGCTTTTACTTTGACTCGAAAGACAAACATGTGGCGCTACGTTTGAGGATGAATCGTCGTGTGTGTGTGTGTGTGTGTGTGTGTGTGTGTGTGTGCGTGTGCGTGTGTGTGCGTGTGTGTGTGTGTGCGTGCGTGTGTGTGTGTGTGTGTGTGTGTGTGTGTGTGTGTGCGTGTGCGTGTGTGTGCGTGTGTGTGTGTGTGTGTGTGTGTGTGTGTGTATGTGGCATTAGCAAGTGACTAATAGCTATCTCAAAATGTATTAGGTTTGACGGTAACTTCATAAAAATAGTCTATACTGCAATATGGTTGAGACATTAGCGTTACAAATTTCGCAATCAGTAAATGGAGCGGATTGCTTCTGTTTTGGCATGAATCACAAATGTACGTACAAATAGGAAATTATTACTCGCAAGTCAGTACCATACCATATACAGTTGTAAATATATTTTTACGTCGCGTATTGTGGATAGACTTTTAAATTAGACACATGTATATATTTCAGACATACTGAACGGGGATGGGGTTGAGATTGGGGGGTACTGCGCACCTCTACATTGCGCTGTACCCCCCGCAGACGGCCCCGCCACATAGTGCGAGTGAGGTCGCGCCGCTCCTCCGCCAACTCCGGCGAGCAAAACTTGCCCGCGGTGCTGTAGTCGATCACCTCCTCCAGTTCCGTCAGCTGCTGCACCCGCACCTGCAACAAACCATCGCCAGAGTCGCGTCAAGCGCCGTCGGCTAAAATGAAATCGTGAGCGTTCAGGTGTAATGCAAAAGCGGTGCGTTTGTTTTGTTAACACTGGCGCACACGAATCGTCGGACACGCGTCAGATGATAACTTACAAAAAGTATACTGCGGCAGAGTACAGAACGTAGCACCCTCACACGCGACCGCAGAAGCCCCGAAATATCCACGACATAATTTACAAATAAACCGAGAGCTAAGTAAATCTGACGCGGTTGCTTCTCGTTTTATTCGTCTGCAACGAAAACAATATCTGATGCGAAGCGCAACAACACAGGTCGCCGCGGTGAAATGATTCAGAGGTGATTTTACATATGCGCTGTTTCCGCAGTTTGCGTAAAATGTGGACTCCCATCCTGTGTAATCAACTCACCATGTCGGCGTACGCGCGCTCGTAGCTCTCTCCCACCAACGCCGACAGCTCCGTCCCGAGCAGCTCGCGCGCGGTCTCGATGTGTACCTGCGAACGGCGGGAGAAAATCGTTAAAACCACCCTCGTCATCATCGCCATCATCTTCATCGTCGTCGTCATCGTCGCGTTCAAACAGACAGCCGCTCTCAAACTTCCGCATTTCCAGCTAATTATGCCGACGACGCTCGTTACTAGGCTGCAGAAGGCACATTTACAATTATGTACTTCACCAAGTACATAAAAACATAATCGCGTTTCAAAGTAAGAGAACATTATTCATAGCAATATATCATCACTCTCACAAATAGTTCGGTCACAAAACAAACAGTCTGCGCACAAATTACTTTTACGACGAAGTACATGAAAGTTACTGGTACGCGTACGTGTACAAGTATAGTGAAATACTGATGGAATAATAAAGCGGACGCAATGTAGGGTTTTCGATCCAACTGAAATAGGGTTAGGCGGAAGTTCCTATGTACATCACTACATCGCAAACATGTTTGATCACTACCTTACCCGAAATACCCGCGACTATCCCCGGACGAAAAGACCAAGAAATCCGGGCCTACAGTCAAGCAGGGAAGTTGCTATCCTAAAATGTGTTTTCATTTTCAGCCCTGAAAAAATATCTACGAATGGATGTCGCGATAGACCCTCGCTGCTTATTCAGGTTTTGGCCCTTCGCTAGGAGACGACACACCTTCTACATTTTTTTCACCGCCCCCCTTTTTCGCGTCTGGTCGGATGCTTTTCGTGGGATTTCCCGTTGACTATGGTTGTTGTCGCGCATGTCCCCCGCGCGCGCGGGGCGCAGACGCAGTCAAGGACTCCTTAACCGTTTCAAAAAGCTGAATAATGGGAACTTCCGCCTTATTAGGCAATATTACTCATATCCAAACTAACTCAGCCCCGCAAGTCCGAGAGCGCTGTTCGCCCGAGTGATGGGGCCAAGCGCTTTCGTTCAGGTAGGGCTCTTGTTACAGAGCCAGTCATATCTCTAAAGAAAACAAACGACAACTCAACCTCGCCTCTGCTCGAGTCGTCCGGTCTGTTTTAGTGAGCGGCATCCACAAACTTTTTCAAATTTTGAGAAATCATTACGAATAACTAACGCGATAATAACATCGATATTACTTATCATAATATAATTGCCGGAATGCCTTGGAAAAATACGATGGAAAAATACGATAATACGGTAGAATATGATTATCATCAGTATTGAATAATTCTGGTAATTTCGAATAATACCAGAACTGCGAGCAATTTTTTTCTCGAAGCACAGGGAGTCACCATCGCGGCCGTGTTCTCGCCGCGCCTGACACAGAGGACGGCCTTGAGGAAAGCGCCGGTGGAGGAGGAGGAGCCGACGTTCGCGTCTATCGTCTCCACGTACGTGTGCATCTCCTCCCACTGCCCCATATGCCACGCCGCGTGCGCCGCGATCGGCGCCATCTCCCGCCGGACGTGCGGCTCCACCCGTCGCCACGTGTCGCGACACAGCTCCCCCAGCCGCTCCCACTCTGCCAACGCCGCCAGACAGCGGAGGCGCCCCAGCGCGGCATCCAACGCCTGAATGCTACCCGGCGCCGCGGTGGCCGCCTGACGTAAGGAAGGGCAGAGCGGCAGACGAGTAGCTCAGACTTTAGGGCTTAAAACCCTAAACACAGTCCTACACTAAAAACGCAAAACCCTAAACATACAAAATGGAGTAATTCACAGCAGCAAAAACTGTGCGAAACATGGTGAAACATTCGCTGCAAAGAAATGACACCGGCGCGCAATACACGTCCCTAAATAGAGGCAGACCACCAACAGCTTTGCCTCGCGTCGTAGTTAGGGGGCGAGGTGGAGGGGTGCATCACCGGGGGGGGGGGGGGGGGGGGGGGGCAACGACGAGCAATGCGTGTCGAAGTTTGACAAAATAATGTGGTAGTCATAATGCGGTGCGAGGCGGAATGGGAGCGCGGTGGGGGCACAGCAGACATTGGCGGGTGCACAGCCGTCGAGCACAGACAGCATTTGCTCCATGCATCTGTTTTCTTTAGTGTTGCCAGCGAACAGGAAAGGCTGGGGGTGGCGAGGTGTGTGGTGCGGAGGGTTGAGAGCAGGGTGGTAGGGGAGGTGTACCTTTTGGTCGTAGGCCGCCAGCGCGTCATCCCAGCGCTGCAGCTTCTCGTACCATCCCTCCTTGAGCTCCATGTGAAGGTTCTGCTGTGCGTATTTGAGCATCCCCACCGCCGCCTCCGGCTGACGCAGGTGGTTGTTGATGGAGATGAGCGCCTCCACCGTGCCGTGTGGGTCCGCCTGAAACTCCATCTCTTTGTAGTGCAATGCCTTGCGGAAAGGGGTGCGGTGGGAAGGGAAGGGAAAAGAAGGGGGTCAATGACATTGGTGGTGACGAGGTATCAGCGACAACGGTGGTGATGACAGTATGGTAATAATAATGGTGATGATGACGAGTTAACACTGTCAACAACAAAACCTACCATAATAACAACAGCGAAGAGAACAGCCATAGTAAGGGGGGATATAAACCGGGCCATCACATTTTGAATGGCAGGAGAAGTCATGGAGAAATGCACTGAAAAAATTGAACAAGTATTGTCATGCATGAGCTTGAATAAAACCGTTCGAGGTAAATGCGAAAGTAAAGCAAAAAAAAATGGCCTCCCAAACACAATGCAATAGTGGTCATTTGACAATTAAAAAAATGCCGTCATTCGCACGACGCGCTGAGGCCAATCGACATGAAGCTGTTTGATGTTTCTGTTTCTTAGCTCGAGCCCCCATGACGATGCCAAAATGCCCAGCTGCGGCAAGCATGGACTGAAAATTGAAAGAATGTCGTTCCTCTCATATGAATCGGAAGCCAATCTACAGACGATATGGCGCAACATTATATACATTCTTATGCCACCCGTCGACAACATTAACAGAAACTCTACACATCTTGAAAACCACTGCCTTGAGAAAATGAGAAACAAAAACATATTTTGTACGTAAAAATTTTGTACTACACAAAATGCTAACGTGCGTCACGCCAGGCGCGTTGGGATCACTCCCCAACAAAACCAACCAATCATCAGCAGCGTCACATGCATAAACTCAAACATCTCCAAATGCTAAACTAAACAAGTACCAGGTGAAACGTATTGTGTGTGTTTGTGTGTGTATGTGTGTGTGTGTGTGTGTTTGCTTTTGGAGTGATGTGGATCTGTCTGTGTGCGTCTTATATCTGAATAGATTATGTTCTCTGTGTGTGTGTATGTGTGTGTCTGTGTGTGTGTGTGTGTGTGTGTGTGTGTGTGCGTGTGTGTGTGTATTTACGTGTGTCTTTGTGTGTGTGAGTGTGTGTGTATGTATGTGTTTGTGTGTGTGTGTGTGTCTGTGTGTGTGTGTGAGAGTGTGTACCGAAGCGCACCTTTGCAAAGGCGTGACACTTCTCTGCGAGCGCACCCAACGTGCGCGTGTCCAGTGGCAAAATCTTTTCGTCGTGCTCCATAAACTCGGCCAGGTTAAGCAAGCAGGTCACGATCTCGGGCGGGATGCTCGGGCTCGCGAGGGCCGCCTCGAGGCTGCGAACCAGCGCCTCCTGTACAGCGCCGCCACCAAACGCCCACATGTCAGTAAAGTGTGATAGTCCACAGTACCGCAGCAGCTCTCCACACCACACCACACCACATTCTTTATGGCAGGGTATTCAACACTTATGTCTCATGAAATCAATTTTAACGACTGTTTCAGATCTGTTGGAAATTATTTCAAGTCGGTATTGGTCGCTTAGCTGCTTTATCTTGTGAGCATTGACACAGCACACCTCCTGTGAGTGACACTGCATCATTGCACGTGGCATGACAATCCAAAATGTATGCTCGAAGGGGCGACAGACCTGATGCGTCGCGTGCAGCTCCGACCAGCACGACACAAAGCCCGCCGCAAACAGCTCGCGCGCCATCGTGGGCTGCACCTGCGCCAGGTTGTGGCACGCGCGCAGCGCCGGCGACGGCGATTCCCTCAACAGCTCCACGCTGAAGTGACGCATCCACTCCGCCCAATCGTCCTACACAACGCAAGCACCCTCACACTCAGCGCGCCAAAGTGTTTGAGAATCATTCACCTCGCTGGGGACCCAATGTCTCCATCGTTGCCTTTACCTGTCATTTAAACCTTCATTTTGTCATCACCCACAAAACAGGCTACGCCGTGACCACAGCGGGAGTTGCAAACATACAGATAATAGGATCCCATACACGCGAAGATATTGATAAATAGTCGTTGGGCATAAATTCAACACTAACATAGAAAATGAGGGTATGAGTGAAGATAAAAAGAGAAATGCAAAGGAGTACAATCCCCAAAACCCTAAACCCATTCAAACCAGGATGTTTGCGGTTTTATTGGAAACTTCATACAATTTAAGAGTACAAAGAGATAGAATGGGCCCCCAAAAACAAAGGAACACCAGGTCGGCGCGGTAAATGAGCAGTTGCTTCACCTTTGTGCAGCGGTGGCTGCTCTCCCACGCCCGCTTCAGATTCGCTTCGTTGACCTTCAGTCGCTCTATCCCCGCGTGCGCAGGCATGAGGGCCGCAGCCCCGCCGCCGCCGCCTCCACTTGACCCCTCCTCCGCCGTAACCACCGCCGCCGCCTCCCACGCCGTCGAGTCGCTCATGCAGGGCGGCTCAGTGCGCAGCATTCGGTTCGCGATCCCCTCAAATCCCTCGTGCATCATCCGCTGTCGACTACAGGTCTGCGCATCACACCACCACACCCCCACCCGTTACGTTGTCAGCGTCTCATCGTAGCTACACAGCAACGAAGATATACCGAAGGACGACTGAAGCCTATAATACAATATATCAAAGGGTCTCCATCGCCGATTCAGTGAAGGTGACACTACGAACGAGAATATTATCAGCCTGAGACACTTTTAAGTGAGTGGGCGGTGAATGACGAGGAAGAGCGATTGGGGTCCATTTGGTATGTATAGGTTAATGATGCCAAGCTACAGCAGAGGTCTGAGAGAAGGGGTGCGTAGGAGCGTCTTAAGTTGGTTTGGACGCGCCCCCGTACCTTTCGGATGGCAGGGATGAAGATAGCGAAGTCAGGGCCGAGCGCATAGGCCATTGAGCATATGGCGTCCAGCGCGTCGCGGCGCAGGTCATCTGTGAACAATATAAGGCAGCGGTGAGAGAGTGGCAGCACTGAAGCTGGGAACAGCCTTCCATGTGTGGCTTTCTCGAAAAAGAAAACGGCCGGGCAAAATGTTTAAGGAAGTTGGTAATAGCAAGGTGTGTGCGCTTATAATCAATTTGGCATTCCGTGTCATGTCACGGCTTGTTACAAGGCGATGTGATGAGATGTGATGTGATGCGATGTGATGTGATGTGATGTAATGTGATGTGATGTGATGTGATGTGATGTGATGTGATGTGATGTGATGTGATGTGATGTGATGTGATGTGATGTGATGTGATGTGATGTGATGTGACGTGATGTGATGCGGTGTGATGTTATGTTATGCGATGTGATGTGATGTAATGCGATATGATGTGATGTGATATGTTGTGACGTGATGTTCTGTGGTGCGATGGGGATGAATGGTATGTGTCTTAATCACTTGTAACGCATTAGTTTATGACGTGCCGTTCTGAAACGTTGGGTGATGCGATGCGATATAACATTGCTGTGCCCATGTATGTCGTTGCGTACAGAGGAGGGCTCACCGGTGGGCCCTTCTTCCAGCACGCGTACTAGCGGGTGCACAATTGCGGACGCGTAGCCACCTAGCTGCATGCAAGGCAGCATCCGCCTGCGCCGAGAGAGGGATGGTGGCGGGTAAGAGGCAGACGAACAATTGTCGAGCGGTAAAGGGAGGAGATAAGGTTGCGACACATGGAAACACTTTGTATTATAGCGCAACGGGTTTACTTGAGTAATTTCAAAATGTTTGTGGCGCACACAAAGAACAGGTCAAACTAATAGCGTCTGACCACAATACGAATCGCGATAACCCAAACAGGCTGCGCGTTTCAGACGCATTGCAACCTGCATCCCGGCCGTCCTTGAGTTGAGCGCGGTCAGGAACATTCATGGTCTCTGTCCGGGGGAGGGAGACTGTACCTCATGGACTGCAGCGCGGTGCGGCGGACATCGAAGGGAGTGCTGCTGACACGCGGGCAGATGAGATTGACGAGCGCGGGCAGCACAAGATGCAAATGCTCTTCCACAGCTGGCCCAAGCGCCTGCACATTGTAGAGATTAGTGAATTGAGGGAAGGGGTTTTGAAGTGACAGTGCATGACCACCACAACAGTTCACGAAATATCAAAACATTTGAAGTTGGGGATCGTCGGAAACAAACCATGCCAGCGTTAATAAAACAATATCAAACTAATTAAATAATAGAATAGCATGTATTACGGTGCAATGCGGCTCAATTCCGATGCGAAGCATGTGTGTGTGTGTGTGTGTGTGTGTGTGTGTGTGTGCATTTGCGAGTGTGTCTGTGCGTGTGCGCGCGCGAGAGTGAATATGTACGTGTTGCATGCATGCATGCGCGCGTGGGTGGGTAGGTGGGTTGGTAAGGGTGAGGTGGGGAGGTGTGCGTGTGTGTGTCCGTCTCTGTGCGGGGGTTGGGGGGCTGTGTGCGTGTGCGTGCGTGCGTGCGTGCGTGCGTGCGTGTGTGTGTGGGGGGGTGTGTGTGTGTGTGTGGGTGTGCGTGTGTGTGTGTGTGTGTGTGTGTGTGTGTGTGTGTGTGTGTGTGTGTGTGTGTGTGTGTGTGTGTGTGTGTGTGTGTGTGTGTGTGCATCTTGAGGTGGGTGGGTTTGGGGAGGGGGTGTCAACCTCAAGGGCTTGAAGTGCGGGAAAGACGGCAGTGTACTGATTGGCACGCTCAGCTTCAGAGAAGAGCGCGATAAACTTCGGCAGCAGCTCCGGCAGGTAGGCACGGAAGTCGTCGCGCAGGACGTTGCTTAGCTCGGCTAGCAGCTTGAGGATGTGCATGAGGAGGTGGGGGGAGGAGTTCCAGTACTCGTGCACCAGCGCCAGCAGGTCCTACACTCACACACGTCACCGCCAACACAGCACTTAGTTTACAGCCAGCAGTACCAAAGGGAAAAGAAGGTACAACCGGCGCTCTCAACGACGTGGGTCAAGGGGAGAGGGCTGACCGTGAGGTACTTGCGGATGTGCTGCCGCACATACTTGACCAGCACCGTGAGCTGTTGGAACATAAACTCGCGCAGCCCGTCTTCGCAGTTACGCATGCATTGGAAGAGCACCGGCATGAGCTTTGGCAGGTAGGGGACGCAGCTGAGTCCCAGAGCCTGAAATATGAACATCAGACTGCGTACCACCTGCGACAGGTATGGATAGGTATGGTTGTGGGGAGGTCAGCCACCAGTCACCACCCACGACATGCTTGAGCAACTGACGTTACAGCCGGAAGTGCGTCAGGCGCGGGGGGGGGGGGAGTCGCACGGTGGGGTGATGGGACGCCATGGAGGGGTCCCGAAGAATCCGCATGAGCGCGTTGATGGCGACGGTGGGGTAATACTCGTCGCTGCTTGTGACCAGCCCTTGAGCCTGTACGTAAAAATACAACCCAAGGATGGAACGCTTAAAGACCGCTGAAATGATACCCACGACGGTGGTAGAAGCCCCCTATCCGGGTCTCTCTTTCACTCTCATGATGAAAACAGTCATCTCCAGCTGCACTGACTTTGAGCTAAACAGGCACAGAGAGCAAACTTATAGCATACGAATGGATACCGGAGTCAGAAAGAGTGTAGCTGAGGTGAAATTACCCAAAGATATGTTGAGAGAGAGGTATGAAGCTGTCAGGTGGCTCTGGTGTGTGAGGGGAGGGGAAAGGAGGGGGGAAGGCCACCTGCAACAGATCACCGGTGTAGTCGTCGCCGGGGATGCCACCCAGGGAGCCGCCGCCCTCGCCATTGGCCCCCTCGCGCGTGTTACGCTGTGCGCGCACCCCCTCGCTTTCCAGCCGCCCCTCCCCCTGCATCGTCGCCTGGTTGCACTTGTGGGTGTGCGGGTCCAAGGCACCCACGATGCCCAGCATCTTCACCACCTCACGCCGCGCGCGCAGGTCGCCCTCACTCAGCAGCCTCAGCAGCAGCCCCATCAGCTGCGGGTACTCCATGTAAGGCGTCACCACGATTCCCGTGCTCTCCACCACCTGTTTGTCCCCAACGGACAAAGGAGAGAGCAAAGGAGCGGCAAACACCGTGAGACAACCACTCATCGAGGAGAGTCACAAAATGTAGCAGGACATCAGGTGGAGGGGAATATGTCAGCCCAATGTGATCCTCTAATAGCAAATATAGTTCGTGATAGCCAGTGGGGTTAAGGTGGGAGGTTGACCTGGCCGAGGCAGGTGACGGCAACCACGGGGCGCGCGCCGGAGGAGGTATCCTGCAGTGCGTCGATGATGAGGGGGAGAATTTCGCCGACGTGGCGTTGCAGTAACGTGCCGGCGACGGAGGCGAGGTCGCCCAGCGTGGCGAGCACCGCGGCCGTGACGCCACCCTCCCCGCTCGTCTTCCCTTTTGTCTTCCCCGGCGGCGCGTTGTGCTGCGACATCCCGACGGTGTACTTCTCCGTGCTCGTCACGGGCGGAAGCGCGGCGGAACCAGACTTTTTGAGCTTGGCCACCAGAGCCTGTAGCGTCCCAGTCACCCACATCAGCACAGTCATAAAAACAAACAACATAAAATACCGAACGTGGTGAATGCGCCGCAAAAAATAGGCTGGCAAGCATCAGGCTGGCTCTTCATGGATATAATAGGGGCAAGTGGAGTTGAGGAGTAGGGGGGCCGACTGAAGAAGGGAGGGGAGGGGAGGGGAGGGGAGGGGAGAAGTAGTGTGAAATGTGAACGAGCCTTGGGCTACATACCTTGAGAATGGGTGATACATAGGGCATGATGAGGCGAGGGGCGCTCTGAATGAGGCACCCCAGCAGCCGCGCGCTCTCCTCGCGGTTTCGGGAGTCGGGCGAGTGCTCCATGTTGGTCAGCAGGTGCACCAGGTGACGCCGGAGGGCGGGCATGACGTAGGCGGGGTTGCGGTCCGCCAGGCGACCAGTTACCTGCCGAAAGTGGCGCATTTGGGAAATAGTGAGCAAATGCATACCCGCAATCCATAGTCCTTCGCAACCAACAGCTACCTTCACATCCAACCAAAAAGCTTTACAACCGACCCCTCAGTGCAGGCTCTATTTATCACGCCACTGTCAATCTCACCTGAATGGCCTGTGCCCTGACGGGGAACTCCTCGTCGTTGAGCGCCACAAAGAGGGAGCGCAGGCAGTCCACCTGGCACAGGTGGTCGTCCAGCGCAGGGCTGGTGGCGAGGGCGGTGAAGACTGCCAGCCGGACCGAAACCTGTGAGCAGCGCAACCATCACGCCATCCCTCAGCATGCCACTCCACCCCCCCCCCCCCCAAGGGTTCACTGGCTACGCCCCCCGTTTATTGCGCAGCTGCAGTCTGCCCCCTCAAATGGCAGTAAGATGCGCTCTTGACAAAACAACCAACAAACTCATTCAAATCACAAATGCCTCAGAAATCTCTACACGCTCCGTGACTGTGTGTGTGTGTGTGTGTGTATGCGTGTCTGAAATGTGGGTGTCTCTCTCTGTGTGCGTGTGTCTTCATTTTTTTCATTTAATGTCTTTTTCTTTGGTTTTTTTTTTCTTGGGGGGGGGGGGGGGGGGGGGAACCTTGATGTCCGCCACAGCAGAGGCAAGCAGACGCTGCACAATAAACTCCACTGCGGCGCGGTTACCAGTGGGGTGTGGCAGCCCCCAGCTGACGGCAATGGCGTGCTGGTCCGC
>JAPMLY010002085.1:17500-36111 GCA_026401115.1 Tetraselmis chui
AGAATTCTTACAAGAAGAAGCGGCGGAGACCACCAAGCAAAAAGAAGAAAACAGGGGAAAACCTAAGCCCGAGGAACAGGAAGGCATGCCACAGCATCAGCACTGCCATCCTACAAAGTGTCGCGGAGATAGGAATCCAAAGTACCATGAAGAGCATCAAAAAGACGTTGCATGAACTCTCGCTCATCCCCCAAAAAACGCCGAAACATAAGTAGTTCGACGAACGAAATATTCCATACGGACGTAGCATTCGGTGCACAATGAACGAGAGTGAGCAACACCTACGCCAAGGACGCGACGAAGTGCCACCACAATAGCAGCTACCCGATCAACCAACTCGGCCGCCATAGGCGCCAACCGGCCCTCATCCTCCATGGCGAAGGGATAGTAGTAATGGACCGACTGAACCGAAGGCGTGTCAAGCAAAGCAAAAGTGCGGAGGTCCACATCGAGTTTGCCATGCTGAGCTCTAAATACAAGACTGCCCGGGAGTGGGCGACGAGGACATATACGAGGAACATTGATGTTCGTGCAAGCATTTGTATGACCGTCATATCAATAAAAAGATGACGGTGTGGAGCCATTACGTCTAACCAAACCACATCCCCATGACGATCTCGAGAAGCTCCCGACCGAAAACTGAGGACTCCTAACCGCAAGTCCCGCCCCTTAGTAGCCCCCGCTTCAAGCATGAACTCTTCAAGCACGTGGACAACCCGATCGTGGAGTGGACCGACGTACCAAGAGCATTGGCATAGGGGATGTGGTCCATAAGCATAGCAGTTGTGGAGCGCTCACCCGACATAAAGGGGCCCGATACCGTCGATGAAGATCCAAACCCACGAGACTCGGGGGGTGCCTAATTGTACCGAGGGCACTTGCGAACATGAGAGGCGCGCGCTGCTCCGCAGTGAGGCCAAGCACCCGGTGCGATGCCATCGTACGACAATCGTTACAAAAATCCTACCGCTCATTCAAAACTCATGCCATCATTATAATAATCCTACCGCCCATTCATTTGCGCGAACGTTTGCTGTGTGTCTACTGTGTCTCTGTCTGCCTTCCTGTTCCTCGAGCTTAGGTTGTTGCCTCCTTTTTTCTTCTTTTTGCTTGCTGGTGGCCTCCAGTTCTGCTCCATTGTTTTTTCTTGTAATAAATTTGATTTCTCCTTCGGTCGGCGAGTGCCGTATCATCAAATCGATTGGAATCGGTACCAAGGTAAATTTATTACAAGAAAAAGCAGTGGAGGCCACCAAGCAAAAAGAAGAAAAGAGGAAAAAACCTAAGCCCGAGGAACAGGAAGGCATGCCACAGCATCAGCACTGCCCTCCTGAAAAGCGTCGCGGAGATAGGAACCCAGAGTGCCATGAAGAGCAGCAGAAAGATGTTGCATGAATTCACGTCGCACATCTTCCAAAAAACGCCGAAACGGAACATAAGTATAGATCGACGAACAATATGTTGCATACAACATAATTGTCATAACGCAAGGAACGAGATTCAGCGGCACCCATGCCAGGGAAGCCACGAACAGCCATCAAAATAGGCAAGCGATCAACCAACTCAGCCGCCATCGGCGCCAACCGCCCCCATCCTCTATGGCGAAGGGATAGTAGTCATGGACCGACTGAACCGAAGGCGTGTCAAGCAAAGCGGAAGTGCGGAGATCCGCATCAAGTTTACCATGCTGAGCCCCAATGCAAGGCTGCCAATGTAGTGGGAGGCGAGCACCTATACGAGGAACATTAGTGTTCGTGCGAGCACTTGTAACCGTCACATCAACAACAAGATTACGGTGCGGAGCCATGAAGTCTAACCAAACCACATCCCCATGGCGATCTTGTGAAGCTCCCGACCGAATACGGCGGACCTCCGACCGCAAGTCCCGGCCCTTAGCCCCTTAGTAGCCCCCGCTTCAAGCATGAGCTCTTCAAGCACGTGGACAACCCGGTCGTGGAGTTGAATGATATACCAAGAGCTCGGGCACCCGGGGATATGGTCTATGAGGTTAGCGGTTGTTGAGCGCTCAGCCGACATAAAGATGCCCGATACCGTCGACGAAGATCCATACCCGCGAGACTCTGAAGGAGCCTCATTGCACCGAGGGCACTTTCGAACATGAGAGGCGCGCTCTGCAGTCAAGCCAGCACCCGGTGGGCTGCCATCGTATAGCAATCGGATGGCACCTTGAAACCGGACTCATGTGAAGCGAAAAAGAGAGCCAAAGCCCCGCGACCCGTACGCAAAATCACCCTCATATAGTCCGATGGGGAAGGTCTGCATAACGCCAAGAGGTCAAGGTAGGCCCGGCCACGAAGAATGCGCGAAATGCCCCGTTGAATGTGCCCCCCGGAATCTCCCAAGCGAGCGAGAGCATCGGGAGTCGGAAGTTGTAGGCTAGTCAGTTGGGTAGCGGGTGCCACCGCATTGTTGACCGTAGATACCACCAACTCGACATCGGGCCCGGCATAATCGGAAAGGTTTTGGTTCAATGTGTTAGTCAACACCACAAGGTGCGATTCCGAAAACCCGCCCATAGTCGAGATAGGATCATACGAATTGCGCAATTAAACCGCCCACGGTAAAGTAGAAGTGGCAACATTCAATAGTTCCTGTCGGATAAGACCGTACAAAGGACCTAGCGACTCGGACTCGTAATCAATAATCAGGTTGGCGAGGGTCGCAGTGAATGAAGCATAGTGAGCATGATCGGCGTCGAGCTCGAGGGACGGTACATTAAGCCCCCCAAACTCCGCAGGGAGGGAGAGCTATTGTTTAGCACAATTCAGTTGATCGAGTGTTTGTGCGTCCAGAGAAACGCCCAAGATTCGGTAAACTTTTGCACGAACGGCCCTATCTGCAGTAGCAAGGTACGGTCGGCAGATAACTGGGGGGAGGGTGCGGAGCAAGAACCCATAGCGGCGTACCGCACACGTGATCATCAAGCGGGAAGCGGCGTGTGTTCCTCCGAAGTCCGACATAGCAAAGCAAACGATCGTATCCAAGATGAGTTGATGAGCCTCAACGGTGTCTTGCAGCCAAGAATGAACATAGTTCTCATTATGAGACGCTGGAGGGCCGTCTGCCATCGAGAAGTCCATCACCAAAGGGGCTCCAAGGCTACTCGTACCCGTAACAACGGGGACCATCGCCCGTGTCACCTCGACAAGTTCAAGGGCCGTATCCGGAGGTACCATGCACGAAGAATTGATTGGTTGAACATTCGAGCAGACTTTCCCCAATTCCCCCGTAGCCACCGTAATCACAGTCGAAAGGACGAAAGGAGTTTTGATCAAATACTTGCCATCGTCAGAAAAGGCTTGGATCGCTGCTGAATCCTTGCACCGTTCTCCAATATTCCGGAGGGGGGTGCTTATCGCCAAGTTGAACAGAAGCGGGCCAAGAGGATCTCGGTGTCGGACACCCGTACGAGATTGAACCGTGCCGTGCATGAGCGAAGCATCGTTGGGGTCGAAATAATTCACCGTGGAGTTCCGTGAATATATCATCTCAACCAACGGGATAATGGGATGCAAGTCATAGTTCTTGTATAGCTCCGCAAGGAAACTCCGGCGGGAAATGGTGTTGAAGGCGTTCTCCATGTCCAAGCTTAGAAGGCTGCAAACAGGAATAGCTTGTAGGCCAATGCGAGTGGTATGAATGGCTCGCTAGATACCCGCTTTGGTGAAAACCGATCTTTGGACAGGGCTGAGGTGGTCGGCCGCGACAGTCGCTATCCGCGCTATGGCGTGACAATGAGCTAACCGCGACTGAAGGTTGCCATGAGCAAGCGGCCGAACTTTAGGAGCTTCACTCCGAAGGCGAGTGGCGTCGTGGTCGACCCATGTTTGCTTGTGAAGAGCCCACCCGGTCGCACTCGCCAGAAAGTCCGTCGCAGCCTCGGGAATGTTTTCCGCCGAGTAGCGGTTAACCCACTTACGCCATGCCGGAACATTCAAGTCACGGACATGTTCCCATCGCCAGCCATCAACGTGGGGGGCTGACAAGCGAGGTGCTTTTCTCAAGACAAGGATAATAGACTCCTCCCATATTTTGAGGCTGTCATTGTCGTCTAAATACGTGAGGGGTGGGCGCGCCGGGGGGGGCAGGGGGTCGGGGAGATCACAGTCTGGGTGGGGAGTACCGGGCGGAGGATGCAACCGCTGAAGGGCGGCCAAAGCCGCGTCCGCGTCCTCCACCATTCCGAAGTCGGCTCCGTCCAAGGCCATACGGGCCCGTCGCAGCTGGCCAACTTCCACTAGCTCACGCGCCCCACGGAAGGCAGCACGGCGTCGGAGGTCACCTTTAGAGAGGCGAGTCGATGGGTGGTGCTGCTCCCGTTGAGTGTTCCGGGCCTGGCGACGACGAGAGCCCCCCCCCCCCCACCCCGGCCCCGACCGCCGGGGCGTCTAGGCACAGAACCCCCCGGGCACGCACGTGCAAGCTCACCTCCATCTCAAATATCACGTAGAAGGGTGTCAATGCCCGTGAGTCCGTCCTCTCCGGACGTAGAGAACCAGAGACGGACTCGACGTTGGACCATGGAGCGGATGCGAGCACCGGCCGCCGTCAGGAGCGGTCGGAGGAGGAGGCCGCCAAAGAGGTGAATTGCCAAAAAGCTCATGCGGCCAGAGAGTCCGTTGAGGGAAGGGAGGTCGTATATTTTAGGGTGTCTTGTAGGGCAGAACGTAGGTCGTCTCTCGCTGTCGCACAAACCCCCCGGCCGCAGTGACCGGTCTGAGCTCAAGTAGACAAGCGACATGGTCGGTGTCGGAGCACCATGAGGCAGGAGTAGCAGCTCAAGGGGGGGGGGTCGGAGAGCAGCCTCTCGGCGGAGTGCGGCGGCAGATGAGGGTATAAAAGCTTGTCCCTGAGGTATCGGGGGTCCATCATATGGAGGGGGGTTGAGGGGGATAAGCTCAGGTTCGGCCCGGGGTGGGGGAGGGAGTGGAGCCAAGGGGGGGAGTCCACCCCAAGCAGGAGGGGGAGGGGTGACAGCTATTCGGAGGGGGCATGGTCCAATGAGCGGCGGACGGGAGCCGCCAACATAGTCGTGAGGCAATATTGGAGAAACGGGAGCGGCCACACAGTGTAGGCATGGAGCGGTAAGAGGGCGAGCTTGGGTGGCAGATAGAAGGTGGTCGCCCGAGGCACAAAGGGAAAACAAGGCCGGAGAGGAGGTCGCAAGGTGGCGAGCTTGGCGACGGTGTGCAGAAGTAGAGGGGCCATTGCAAGTTATGAACATGTTAGTGTGTCTGGCGAAATTAGAGCGCCAACTACGGCCAGCAAACCGTATGCCACACGGGGCGCAAGTGTAATATTCCCCCCGCGACGGGGACAGAACACCCGATGCACTAAGGCCCGGCTCCGACCCAGAAGCTCCGGCATGAGCACCAGTAGCAACAACAGCAACTCGCCGGCTTCCAACAACATCATATGGCCGCCAACCAGCTCTAGCCCTCCGCCCGGCAGCAGAAACACTATGTCCATTGGCACCAGCAGCTGCAAAACCGGCACCGTTGTCAATCCTTTGCACACGGGCCGTGGCAGCATCGGCCAATCGCTGACCAACACTTGCAAGAGCACCACTAGCAGCGTCATCACCAGCTAGAGCTCCCTGTCCAACAGCCCATGCCGCAGCAACCGGGCGCGGGCCAGCACATGCAGGTGCATAAGCACCACCCGCGGCCCTACCACCAGCCACATGTATGTGCCCACAAGCACCAGCACCATCACTAGCAGCTCTGCGCGAGCCATCCCCGGCAGCCGCAAGTCCCTTAGCGGTAGCAGTAACAACAGCTGCAACACCACTCGCCGCAACCCTCTGCTCATGGACGCTGGTAGCAACGGCCGGGCGCCAACCACCACCAACAGGTGCCAAGGGGTCCCCGGCGGCAACACGACCAGCTCCTTGCCTATCATGACCACCAACAACAAGTGGCCACGAACCAACTCCGGCGGCTGCTACAACACCGACGGCCCCACCAGCTGGGGCAGCCCCGGTCGCCAACCAGCACGAGAACCCTACCCCGCGACACCGCTACATGTACTAGTACCACTAGTTGCATCCCTCTCCTTGCGAATACCAGCAACCGGCCGCCACCCAGCATCAGCACATGCAACAATAGTACCATTAGCAACACCACCAGCACCAACAGCAGCAAGCCCAAGCCCACCAGCATCGGTATCAACAATAACGGCATGGTGCCATGTAAGAATAGTGGCTCCACAAGCGGTAACACCGCTAGCATAAGCAGCAGCAACAACACCAACGGTAACAGGGCGAAGCCCACCAACATTTGCAACATTTGTAGCAGTAGCAACAGCCTGGTGCCATCTAGCCGCAATGGTACTAAACCCTAAAACCCTAAAACCCTAAAAACCCTAAACCCTAAACCCTAAAACCCTAAACCCCTTGAAGCATCAGCCGCAGCAGCACCCACAACATGAGCTCGAAGCTCACCAGCATCAGTAGGAGCACCAATAGCCGGACCACCAGCAACCGCCCGCCAGCCTGCATCAACCCATACCGTAGTAGTACAAGCAGCACCATCAATAGCAGCGGCATCATCACCACAAGCAACAACATGACGACGCCCACCAGCAGCAATAACTGCATCAACATCATTGTGCCGTCCAGCAGTAGTGGCTCCACGTGTAGTAGCAGCGCCACCGGTGCCACCCGGTGCAACAGTTGGCCTAGAACTTGCACCGGTGGCTATTGCAGCACGAACAACAACGCCACCAGACGCCCTACCAACAGCGTCTCTATGTCCACTAGTAGGTGCCGCAGCAGCTAGCCGCAAAATCGGTACTAAGGTCGTACTACAAGTTCCCTCATTACAAGTAAGATTTTTTCTTTAGGAATAAATAAAACAAATATATAGTGTCGAGTATATTGTTCTTACGTGAGCTTTGCCACTATCCGCGAAAGATGGACGAGATGTTAAGTTGCTTAATTCCAAGCGACACTTCTTGTAGTACATCATTATCAGTACATGTACGTTCACGGTTGTGAACGTTATCGGTGAATACGTATAGTTGACCAGTACATATAAACACGATACAAGCAACAGTTTGTCATGTTGCTTGTTTAGTTCTCATGTAACCATCACACAGCCCCATAATGCACACACACTTGTCGACGCACCTAGCGTCTCACGGGTACCTCCGATAAGAGGTTATGGGCCCTCACACAGCTTAATAAGATGTATACATCGCGGTGCTAGCGTGAGAAAACGTAGGTGTGAAAAGTCGAAACAAAGGTTTCAAGCATGTCTGAACGGAAGCCGCCGCCGCCGGCGGCGCCCACAATACGGAGCAGCAGCAGAGCGGCACACATTGAGGCCTATGGGTCCACTCCCGGTAACGATCCTATCGCTCCCTCTACCCTAGATAATACCATGGCTAGTCTTCGCTCTGAAAATGTCGAGCTCATAGATACGGCGATAGAAAGGTCGCAAGCGACCACGAATGAGCTCATAATGGCGCTATTTGAGCGCGTTACCGCAACCATAGAGCAGCATCGCGGGCAGCCACCACAGCCACCTACGGCTACTAGTCACCCATATAGCCGTAGCGAGAGGGACACTACCCCCGTATATTAGCCAGACCTTATATATTCGAGGATGAGCAACTTAGACGCGGGAGGTTTGACGACGACAGCCTTAGCCGGTCGTTGCGCACACAAGCGCCCGTTGTCATGGCAGAAATCACTTTTCAAGAGTTTAGACGCGACTATATCAACTATCTGCGTGCCATCAACTTTGCGTTCCCTGACCCGCTAGAAGGAGCAGCGCCTCCTGATGTTGCTTTTAACACAGCTTACCAAAGCTTTCAAAAAAATAATGTTTGGATACCTTTGCGTCGTCATAAACACCCTACTGCTGCTATAGCGCTGCAAAACTTTCAGCGGGACTGTTGTAAGTAATACCGCATACGTATTAGTTGCAGATAGCTACTGTAAGCTACTCTAGATATGATTAGTACATGTCTAGATCGGACATACCGATAAACTGTTTGACTCGGTACAGAGCTGTCGCTAGGCTACAGCTCTCCCACTTCTGTTGTCCCGACACCACGCCTGTAGGCTGGTTGTCGCTGTAACTGTTCCGTTTGCGGGACTGTGACTGTAACTACGTTTGCGTACGTTATCTTCCACACTAACTGTGTTTGCATGGTTCAATAGGTTATGGGCCCCCGCCTCACGTCACTCACCCGCGACAACCTGGTTCGGCGAGCTGCGATCGACAGCTCTCCCGCAGAAGGCAAGTTTCTATAGACACCTAGTACTTTCAACTTGTAGTCGGCGGTATCGCCAGTATAAACTGCGATTTTAAAACCCGCCACCACCCTCTTAAGCCAGCCACCCGCCGGAGATAGCCAGCCACCCACACCGACGCACTCGTCGTGTGTGGACAGGGTGCACACAGGTCCAAGCTGGAGAACGGGGGGGTGCACTGTCGGGTGAATACGCATCCACAGGTTGCACGCTAGCCGTAGCTTACCTTTTTTATTTTCATATTCGCTTAGCGACTAGGCCATCAGCGCAGCGCTCCACCTGTCCTGGCCTTGGCCTCGACTTGTGCCCCACATTGGGTGGAGGATACAGAAAAGGTGCTCTGAGACACCCCGGGGCTACATGCCGAGGGGTCGGCGGGCATCAGGCCGTCTCTTTGCATACCGCTGTTAGGCACGAGTCCGGCTAGCGGTTTTTACCGCTGCCTGTTTTTTCTTCCAGCTCTTTCTTTTTTGCCCTCTGTCGAAATGGCGCAGAAAAACCCGCCTGTTTCACCCGTTGGTTCCCCTGAGTCAGGCTCTCACCAGAGCAACCTCGATCACCCCCCAGATACTCTCGCGCTGCTCGTTGCGCAAGTGGCGAGCTTAACGGCTCGTTTCGACTCGCAGTCGGCCGAGGGTGCTGTTGCTGCTGCGGGTGCTAATCCGCACCCCCCTGTAGCTCAGCGCCGCCCAACTCGAACCCGTCCGGGACAGCCACGACGGCCACACCCTCCACCTTCTTGAACATCCCCAGACTGGTTTCATCACCCCGGACGCAGAAACACTCTTTCCTGCTGCAGCCCCTGTTAGCGACCCCACAGTCGCACAGCGCCGCCACGATGCGCCCCGCGAGCCCGCGCGTGCCGATGCGCACTACGACCCCTCGCGTCACGCCATCCGGGTTTATCATCTCCCACCACCTCCCCCCTTCCCCCACGCCGGATATGCCCCTCACCACCCCGGCCCCCATATCACGGAGGCGCCCTCTCATCTCATCCCCCCCTACCGTGACCACCGTGACCACCCGCACTCGTACGGCCCTCCGCGTCCCGTGGCCGGCCGCTCTCCCTTTCCCGGTGGACCACCTCCTCCCTTTCATGGCCGGCACCTTGCGCACAACATGGAGGACGACCCTGCTCCGGACGCAACCGCTCCGGCCATATCACCTCCTCCCATCTCCGCGTTCGTCGCTGCGGGCCGCGGCTCGCACAGCGGTCGAGGCCCACCACACCGTAACCCTCGCGGCCATCGACCCAACAAGTGTGGCGTTTGTGGCAGCCTTCACCATCTCATGTCCGCGTGCACTGCCACGGATGACGCTATCCTTAAGTGGAATCTCGCCAAGCGTAGGCTGACAGACCAGAAGTACGGCGCCGCCGACGGCACCCCCGCTGCTCACGCTGCGCTGCTGAGCGACGTCCCAGCCGACGACGCCCCCGCCGATGACACCGACTGCCTACCCACCCTCGCGGACTGCGCTGATGACTACGCTGACGACGAGGTGAGTGTCCCATTCAGCTCTGTGGCATTCTCCTCTTCCCTCGCCCCGGGTCGTAATCTGTCAAAGTTTTGGGTCGTTGATTCCGCCTGCTCGATTAACCTCACTGCGTTCCGAGATGACTTCGTGAAATTCACGCCCCCATCCGCTCCCTCTCGCGTGGGCGGTGTCGGCGTTGACGTTAAGGGCAGTGGCTCTGTGCGAATTTCTGTCAGACTTGCCTCTGGCCAGCTCATTCACCGCACGGTGTATGCACTCTACACCCCTGACCTATCATCTCGTTGAGCACAGCGTATCGGCCGACTCCTTAGTGTGAGCTGGATGCAAACTCACAGCGGCTGTGAATTCATATTCCCCTCCAACTCTGACACTGGTTTGCTTTTGGTACCCACAGGCATGGGTGTGCTAGAACCGTCCGGAAACGGTCTCTACCTCCTTCCCCACCAGCCGGTCCTCCCTTCCAGCCCATCCGCACCGCCGGCACTTGACCCCTCCCCTCAGGTTGCCCTTACCGCCCAGTGTGATCCCGTCCTGTGGCACCGTCGATATGGCCACCTCAACATGCAAAGCCTTCAGGCCCAACATACTCACGGTGTCCCGACTAGCCCTGTGTTAACTAGCGCTGTAACCAAAGTTTCGTGCGACTCTTGTCTCCTTCACAAAGCCACAGCTGCACCACGCAACACAGCCGCTTGCGCGAAGCCATCCCACCCCCTCCTCAACCTGTCCGCTGACCTCTGGGGCCCGGTCAATGTCCCCTCCCCACATGGCCTCCGTTACTGCTTGCTCGTCATCGACCATCACACCAACTACATGTGGGTGCGGTTCCTTAAGTCTAAAGACGACGCATGTTCGGAATTGGAAACCATCCTCTTGGACATCAAACACCTGCATGCCCGCCATCACTCCCAGACGGGCGCGTTCGCACCGGTCCTCAAATTTGACTCAGACTCGGTGTTTGAAGCTGCTGTCACTCGCCAGATGTGCGCACACCTCGGCGTCGGGGTACAGTTCTCTGCCCCATACGCCCACCACATGCTCGGCAAGGCCGAACGTCCCTGGCGCACCATCCGGGACAATGCATCGGCGATGCTCCACAATATGGCCGTTCCCAACTCCATGTGGTCGTGCGCTGTCAGCACAGTTGTGTACCTTCGCAACCGCACGTACAGTCGCTCGGTCGGACCTAATGGGGGCGTCCCCCTCACACTCCTTACGTCGTCAGTGCCCAACGCCTCCAAGTTCCGCGTCTTCGGCTGCGCCGTTTTCGCCAAGGTCCCCGACAAACAACGTCGGAAACTCAGTGAAAAAGCATTTCGCGGCGTCATGGTGGGCTATCCCCCTGACGCACCCGGGTATCGTGTCTACAATCCGGAAACACGTCGCATCACCACTTCCGTACATGTTGTCTTTCAGGAAGACACCCCAGGCTTCGACACACAACCCTCCGTCGACTCGGCCATCACCGACTCTTCGGACGACGTCCCCGCAGACTCACCCCTATCCCACCCCATTGACCTCACATCACCCACACCCCTACCCCCCCCGCCAACCCCTCGCCATGCTCGGCTCCGCTCCCACCCCATTCGCTACGGCGATATGGTTGCCCACCTGTCCGACTACCCACCCACACTCGTCACGGCGTGTTGTGATCCTGAACAAGGAAAAGCTCAAGAGGACATCTTTGAGCACCCTCACGTCCCCAACCTTGTCACTGGTCCCCCACACACACCTGCCGGCACGTCCCCTACTGCCGTCGCCCTCCTCTCCGCCCGAGAGTGTGTGGAACCAAAATCCTACCGAGCTGCGCTGGACAGCGCCCAAGCCCCCCAATGGCAAGCCGCTATGCAACAGGAGTATTCCTCCCTCATCAGCAACGGCACGTGGGACCTTGTGGACCTCCCCCCCGGCCGCATGGTCGTTAACAGCATGTGGATCTTTAAAGTCAAGTCGGATACAGCCGGCGACGTCTCCCGCTTCAAAGCGCGGTTCGTCGCCAAGGGGTGCAGTCAACGCGCTGGACTGGACTACACGGAGACCTTCTCCCCGGTCATCCGCATGGCCAGCCTGCGTCTCTTCCTCACCATTGCAGCCGCCCGCGACCTTGAACTCTGCCAACTTGACATCGACACAGCGTTTCTCTACGCCCCCATCCGGGAGGATGTGTACATCCGCCAGCCCCTCGGCTTCACCGATGGAACGTCCAAGGTTTGTCACCTCAAGCGTTGCCTCTACGGCCTTAAGCAGTCCCCCCGCGAGTTCAACATGCTCCTTCGTGCGTGGCTCGTCGACCATGGATGGCAACAATGCGTCTCCGACCCGTGCATCTACATCTATCGCGCCGGCCACGTCTTCGCCATGATCGCCCTGTACGTCGATGACATTCCCGCGGCCTGCAATGATGCCACCTGGCTCGCATCGTTCAAAGCCCAACTCGGAGCACGGTTCAAAATCAAGGACCTAGGCGACCTCTCCCAACTCCTCGGCATGCACATTACCCGCGATCGCTCCACGCGCACAATCTCGCTGGACCAGTCCAAGTACCTGCGCGACATCCTCGCCAAGTACGGCATGTCTGACTCTAAGCCGTCGTCCCTTCCGATGGACCCAGGCTTCCTCGCCGGCCTTGCACACTTGAACTCGCCTTCTCTCACAGGAGTGGCCAAGGACGTCTACCCAAGCCTCCTGGGCAGCCTTCAGTACGCCGCCGTTTGTACACGCCCCGATGTCTCCACGGCGTTGAGCATCCTCGGCTCTGCCCAAGCCTCGCCCACCGAGGCACACTTGCAAGCTCTGAAAAAGGTCCTCCGCTACCTCCATGGCACCATCAACATGCGCCTGACGTTGGGGGGGGGCCTGGACCACAGTCTCCAACTCACAGGCTTTGCCGACGCTGATTGGGCCAACGACAGCAGCACCCGCAAGTCTCGCTCCGGCTATCTCTTCACCCTCGGACGCGGGCCAATCAGTTACAAGTCCAAACAACAGACTTGTGTGGCTCAATCCACGTGTGAAGCCGAGTACTACTCTGCGGCTGACGCCACCAAGGAGGGACTCCACCTCCGACAACTCCTGGGGGAAATCTTCGACTCCCCCATCACCGAAACCACCACCATCTGGGAGGACAACCAAAGCGCCATTGCATACTCCCAGAATGCCTTGGTCAGCGAGAAGACTAAACACATCGGCCTGAAGTGGCACTTTCTCAAAGACCACGTGGAGCAAGGGACCATCAAGTTGAGGTACCTCCCCACTGACCAGATGGTGGCTGACATGCTCACCAAACCCCTCCCAGGACCTGCACTAGCACGACACCGAAGTGCGATCCTTGGAGGACAAGACCCAATGCAACGCTTCATCCCGTAGCTACCTTCAGGGGGAGTGTTGTAAGTAATACCGCATACGTATTAGTTGCAGATAGCTACTGTAAGCTACTCTAGATATGATTAGTACATGTCTAGATCGGACATACCGATAAACTGTTTGACTCGGTACAGAGCTGTCGCTAGGCTACTGCTCTCCCACTTCTGTTGTCCCGACACCACGCATGTAGGCTGGTTGTCGCTGTAACTGTTCCGTTTGCGGGACTGTGACTGTAACTACGTTTGCGTACGTTATCTTCCACACTAACTGTGTTTGCATGGTTCAATAGGGACCCGTCTTTCAAAGCTCGAGTGTCGCCAGGCTCAGACGCATGGCGTACACTCATTAACCATTTCGACCAGCGTGGTGTTGGTAGAACTCTTGGCTTACACGCAAAACTTCTGGACGCGCAAAGTGAAACATAAAGTATAGACGCCTTTCTGCAACGTATGCTACAAAGCTACCGACTCAAGATATTAATGAAGACGAGTTCATCATTGGCATCAAGATTGCCCTTTGCTCTTGCAACCCTCTCACCACCAAGACTAGAAACCCCTGCCCCAACAGTACTTGCAACAGCAATACCACCAATACGCACCCCACCCTTCATCCTTTCGCGGGCGGGGTTGTGGTCCTCGTGATAGGGGTGGTCGATGGGGATCGCATGGTCGTGGGGGGCGCGGCACCCTCTCGCATGATGCCCCTCCCGGACTTCCACATGTGTCCCACAATAACGTGGTCCCTTCCAGCGGAGACGTTGCCTCGGCACAATCTGGTCTCATGTCATTTTTGACTTCGAAGGAGCAACATCCATTAATATGGCTTATGGACTCCGTGCCGGTTTTGGACCACCCTCCTCACCTTGTGAAGAGTACGTAACCTACACGTCGGGTCACCTGTCTTCCGACATGGAGTCGCATGATAACTCCCCCGCGGTTTTCAGCGCTCATGTCGCCACCGCGCCGACCGCGCTTCGCTTCATCGACGCCGGTGCCAACATCAGTTTGGATGCTCACCGTTCCGCCTTTCTCCCTCGCAGTTACACCCGGCTTCGCACCCCCATCCACGTCAAAGGCATCGATGTTGACATCCACGGCTACGGCCTTGTCGAACTCCATCTTGTCTATGAAGACGGCCACACCCGTCAACTTCGCACTCGGGCTGCCCACGCGCCTGACATGTTCTAACGCGGTGTCCCAAGCATCATCTCTCAAGAGCATCTCCGGAACCGAGACAACATCTGCTTCCATTACCATGCCATCGGACAACCCTCTGCCAACGATCCACACGGCAATCTCTTCCTCGTCATGCACAACAACCTTCCTCACCTTGAGACTCTTCCCGGTGAGTACACTTCTCTCCTT
Organism: Tetraselmis chui; assembly: GCA_026401115.1. Classification (NCBI taxonomy): domain Eukaryota; kingdom Viridiplantae; phylum Chlorophyta; class Chlorodendrophyceae; order Chlorodendrales; family Chlorodendraceae; genus Tetraselmis; species Tetraselmis chui. Next base: position 32,006 of record JAPMLY010002085.1, read on the forward strand.
GCTTACAAAGGTGTCGGTCCTACGTCTACTGACACTACTTTGTGGCACCAACGCATCGGTAACCCTGGCAAAGACACCATGACTCTCGCCCTCAAGAGCGCGGACATCACCGGAGCGAAGTACGACAGCCATGTTCCTCTGTTGTCATGCGAACCATGCATTCTAGCCAAATCGCACCATGCCCATGTCAACCACCAGCCCGGCACTAAGGCGACAACAGGTTGTCATGCATTCAGCTCTGACATCTTCGGCCCATTCAAGGAGACTGGGCCGGGGGGAGCCAAATACCTCCTTGCACTTCGATCCAAGAAAGCAGTTGGTTCCACTATGTCCTTCGTTCTCACAGAAATCCGGAACTTGCACTCTCGCTTGCTCCCTACTCGTGCTGCTTTCCGGCCCACCATCAAGTTCGACTGTGATCCGAACTACTTTGATGTTGTTTGATGCCGCACCATGGTCTCCTCGTCGGGCTACACTGCCCAATTCACGGCCCCGTACACCCACAACCAACTCGCCAAAACGGAACGACAATGGGCTACCCTCGCGGACTCCGCCACTGCCATGCTTCAGCATGCCCACTGCCCCGCCAAATATTGGGGACTCGCCATTCGCACGGCTGCTTACCTCCGCAACCGCCCCCCCTCGCGCGCTGCCTCCGGGGGTTATGGCGGTGTTCCCTACACCATGCTTCATGGTGTCCCTACCGACCTCGCTCATCTCAAGGTCTTTGGTTGTACGGCCTACCTCCGCCTCGAGGACCGCTACATGGACAAACTATCTCCTAAAGCTCTCCAATGCATGTTCATTGGTTACTATGGTGGTGGTCCGGGCTACTGGCTCCTCAATCTCGCCACCGGAAAGCCCGTTCGGACCATCCATGTCGCTTTCGTTGAGTCCCAACCTGCGCATGCACCTCCCACACCGTCCGTCCCCTTTGGCACTTCTCAAGTCTCTCCGCCCAATGGTCTCGAGCATGGGGGGGGCACCAATGCCAATCTCTCGTGTGTAAATCCCACGCACTTCACAGTCCTTATCAGCAATCCTTCTACAGTCTTGCAGGACACTGCAAAGGACGATAACCACTCCCACGATCCACCAGCAGACACAGACCATGTTGACCGTGAGTCTTCATCATGTTTTGCCGTATCTGCTTATGTCCAACGGACCAATAAGACTGCCAGAGTCTTCACGCATAACAAACCTCCGCGGCCGCCTCGCACAATTGCACAAGCTGCACGGCAAGAGGGGCAACATGCCGAAAGCGAGGAACCCACGACATACCCGCCTGCGGCGCATATTCCCGTACCAATTGACATCAAGCATGCCTTGAGCGGTAAGTATGTTGTAGCATGGCGAAAGGCCATCCGCTCAAAGCTTACGTCACTCCACAATAAGGGTACCTTCCGCAAGGAGAACTTACCACTCGGGCGCAACGGCATAGGCAACAAGTGAGTCTTCAAGGTCAAAACCAAACTAAATGGGTCAGTGGACCGCTTCACGGCGCGACTTGCTGCTCAAGAGTTCAGTCAACCTGCAGGGATCGACTACATAGAGACGTTTTCTCCAGTCGTCAATCTCAGCACACTGCGCACGGTGCTGGCCATCGCTGCCAAACGGAACATGCACATGCACTCGGCATACATCGAAACTGCGTTCTTCAACGCAGACCTCCAAGAGGATATCTATATGCGCCAACCCAGAGGGGCAGAGGATGAAGCTCCTCGAGTCATGCGGCTCCTAAAAAGCATCTATGGGCTGAAACAAGCCATGCGCGAATGGTACAAGCTTTTCCATCAAACCCTCTCCTCCCTTGGACTGAAGCGAGCGACATCCGACACAAGTTTCTACACGATGAACCACTCGGTGCATGCGATCTGCATTGTGTTGGTGTATGTGGACGACATTCTCAGCGTCTCGGACTCACTTTAGTGGATTGAGTCGGCCAAACGGGCCATTGGGGACCAATTCCGCATGACGGACTTTGGCGAGGCGAAGTTCATCCTCGGGATGGACATTATCAGGAATAGAGAAGCCGGGACCATCAGTCTCTCCCATGAACAGTACACAAAGGAGATCCTCGAGACGTACGGCATGTTAGACAGCACGCCCTCGAAGGTGCCCATGGCGCCTACGCACTATCGAGACGGAGAAGTTGCATCCGATCAGGACAATATGGCCTTGACGCCATCGGAACACGAGACCTTCCGTGCTATCCTCGGATCCGTGAACTTCCTATGCATGTGCACAAGGCCTAATATTGCATTCGCGATCATCGTCATCAGCAGACGCCAGACAGCTCAAGCGTTTGTTACGTTACCTCAACGGGACGAGACCCATGGGCATCCTCTAGGGACGACCATCACAAGACAATGCGGAGGACATCAAAGTGTTCTCAGATTCGGACTGGGCGGCTGACACGACCATCACGCGATCGCAATCTGGAGAGGTGGTCATGCTCAATGGAGGAGCAGTTAGTTGGACCTCCAAGCAACAAGAGGTGGTAGCCTTGTCCACCACAGAGGCAGAGTATGTCGCTGTCAGCCGCGCATGACAACGCGCGGTACACTTTCGACAACTAATGGCAGATGTCCACCAACGCCAGCGCGGTGCTACGACAGTCTATGAGGACAACGAGGGAGCAGTCAAGGTTGCGAACAACCCCATGGCCTCAAGTAGGACAAAACACATTGACATCAAGCACCACTACATTCGGGAACAGGTGGATGCGAAGACAATTGCGGTTATATCAGTGGGCACGTCAGATATGCTTGCAGATGACCTTATGAAGGCGCTACCGGAGCCGAAGCACAAGGTGATCTTCAAGCGCTGCATGGGAGCGGCGCCAAGTGGAGGCTAGTTTGCTTGTATTACTGCCAATGATCTAGAGGGGCTATTATAGTACATCATTATCAGTATATGTACGTTCACGGTTGTGAACGTTATCGGTGAATACGTATAGTTGACATGTACAAATAAACACGATACAAGCAACAGTCTGTCATGTTGCTTGTTCAGTTCTCATGTAACCATCACATAACCCTCTAATTCTCACACACATGTCGACGCACCTAGCGTCTCCCGGGCACCTCCGATAAGAATACTTCTCATGCTCATTAGTGACGCGGATGCAAATGATGCGAGGGTGGTATTATACCGCTCAACTTTCCCTGGGTTTTAGATATGATTATCTAGTGACCTCGGGCAGCGCGGGGGATTACGGCTACTGATGAGTGCCGGGTAGTTAGGTTTTCCTGTTTGTCTTCTGCTTGTACATATATAGTTTATAAGGTCGGTTCTTTGGTGAACTTTTCCACCATCCGCGAAAGACGAGATCGATGGTAGTTTCCACATACTTTTCATGTAAGAAATTCCAAAATAGATGGCTTATATAGCGCACAACTTGTTGAGTCGTTGGGGATTGGGTACGGTACGTCTTAAACTATTGTAAATTGCTACAATGGGTACAATAGTACTACATAAATTGTTTACAAAAATGAATAGGGAGAGACAAAGGGTGTTCGTGTGTGTGTGTGTTGTGTGTGTGTGTGTGTGTGTGTGTGAGAGAGAGAGAGAGAGAGAGAGAGAGAGAGAGAGAGAGAGAGAGAGAGAGAGAGAGAGAGAGAGAGAGAGAGTGTGTGTGTGTGTGTGTGTGACAGAAAGTATGACAACGCGCCGGTTTTTTCATTAGTTAAAGGTCAAGTCTCGAGAGACTCCTCTAGTGTCGCTGTGTTGCGAGTACATAATACGAATCATTAGTATCCGGTAGTTTAGATTAGATGCAGCACAGCACACTAAATTGGAATTGGTGGCTTTCTAGTACCTTCGACCGGGCGCCTATAAATTTAGCGACCGGCACATTTGCAAGGGAGTCACTCGGCTTACCGTTTATCGGTAGACGGTAAGAGCCCCTCTTCCAATCATCCACCCTATTATTCTTTGCACTAGGAAAAAATATTAGAGAATGCCCTCCATGCCGTTCCTCATGCTAGAGGGCCAGTGGTCCCACAATATTCCTCGTACACATGAGGTCACAACATAGGAAAATGGTTAACTTTTTTTTCAAGGTGTGTACCGTTTACATAGTCTTTCGCGTGTGTTAGTTAGCA
>JAPMLY010002086.1:0-62500 GCA_026401115.1 Tetraselmis chui
CGCGCAAACTCACCTTTCGCCTTCCCCTCACACCCGACCACATCAAAACGTACCAATCCAGCACCCCAGACCTCATCACCCGCACGGCAACCCTCCACGCAGACATACTCAACACCTCACACACCTCGGCCACCCCCGACACCCTAGACACCCTAGCCTCACAATTCACCACACTCCTCTCCCAACACATGGACCACGCGGCCACAATCTGGCCCCTCCTCCCCGCCAAAAAACCCCGCCCAACCCACGCGACCCACAACCCCACTTGGCTCACTAAAAAAACACGCACTCAAATACTTAAGCTCCGTAAATGTAGCAAACATAACGGCCCCCTCCCCATCGCCCAGGCCCTCTTAAACACAACCGACTATCTCTCCCCTGACGCCATCAAACAACAATGCCAAGCACGCATCCGCCAACTTCTTCGCGCCACCACCCTGGATAAGGTTAATAAAATAAAAACACGAGCCAACACGGCCTACGACACCTGCCCCAAACGCTCCCACCGCCAATTGAAAATTAAAAGCGGCCTTCTACCCCCCGCCGGCACCACCTCCACCCTCCACCGCATTACCAATCCCGATAAAACTACCGCATCCTCCCCCTCAGCCGTCATTAACGCGGTGCACTCTCACTTCGCTCGCGAACTCGACCGCGCCACCCCCCCTGAACTCCCCACCCCCCCATGGGAACTCCCTGACAACCCCGACAACTTTACCATCGAACCCCGCGGTGAACCCTCTCTCACCCTTGCCGACATGATTACCCGCGACACCTTCGATAAAACCCTCAACTCCCTAGGCACCGGCAAAGCCCCTGGCCCCGACGGTATCCCCAATGAAATCCTCAAATTCCTACCCCCGGCGACCCGCTCCGCTCTCTTCTCTCTACTCTCCCTCCTCGCCCACAAATCCTACACCCCTCCTGATTGGTGCCACAGCACAACCTGCCTCCTACATAAAAAAGGCGACCCCTCCCTCCTCGATAACTACCGCCCTATCGCCCTCATGAACAACCTCCTTAAACTCTGGACAGCACTAATCAAAGAAGCAGGCTCGAAGTACGCCGAATCCCACGGCATTCTCAGCGACCAACAGGACGGCTTCCGACAACACCGCAGCATCCACGACGCCCTTTCCTCCCTCATTACGACGATGGAAGATGCGAAACTCCACAGCAAAGACATCTACGTCATGTACGCGGACTTCAAAGGTGCCTTCAACGCCGCGGACCACCGAATCATGTTCAAACACATGCGTCAACTCGGTATGCCTCCCACCTTTGTCGACACATGCGAACAACTATACGGGGTCTCAACCACAGCATATATCACTCCTCACGGCCCCACCCCTTCCATCGACATCAATCGCGGAACCCTCCAGGGTGACACCCTCTCCCCCTTCCTATTCACCCTCTTCCTTGAACCCTTCCTTCGCTGGCTCACGGTGGGAAGCCGGGGCTACCGCCCAGGCCCCCCCGCCACTAACGCTGACCCCACAGCACCCACAGCCACCTACCCAGGACACGCCTTCGCAGACGACCTCAGCCTCGCCACGGGCTCGACCCCCAACTTGACCATCCAGCTAAGAAAACTCTCCCTCTTCAGCGCCTACACCGGCATGACGGTCAATATCCGCAAATGCTGCATCACCGGCGCCCTCTGGCGTACAGGCAACGCCCTCACCCGCGCCAACACTACCCTCCTCGCATCCCGCCTGCAAACACAGTTCATCTCCATAAACTCCATACCGGCCCCCATCCCCTCCATTGGCCCCAAGGACACATACAGAGTGCTAGGGGTCGAACTGAACACCTCTCTCAACTTCACCAAACATTGGCATGAACTCAAACGTACCACCGCATCCCTCATCACCGCCCTCTCCACCTCCCCACTAACTCAATCCCGCAGAATCAGGGTCATCCGTGGACTCCTCATCGGAAAGCATTTCACCCTCCAGCTCGGCCTCTTCACTGACTCCCAACTCGACACTCTCGAAGGACAAATCTGCCGCGCACTCCGCTCCGCCGTCTCCTCGGTACGTAACCTTCCCCGCACCGCCCTTCACCGCCCTACCTCAGACCTAGGATACGGTCTCCCCTCCCTCAAAGCCCACGCCGCACAACTCACAGTCTGTCACCTTCATAAAACCATGAACACCTCAGGCTACAGAGGCCACATGACACGCGCGCATATACGCACCCTATCCACAATGTACTCCCACTGGCCCTCGGAATCCATCATGTCAACCTGCACCACCCCACCCACACTAAAGTGCTTAGTCCGCGCCCAACGGGATGCGGGCACCCTATTCCACAACATCCCCCCACTCTCCCTCACCAACCCTATCGCCTCCACTCTCCGCACCCACTTCACCACCCAAGACAACGCCCTCCTCACCTCCCTCAGAGACAAAGCCACACACATCACCGACCCTCACACATACAAACAAGCCTACTGCGATTTCTCCCCCCGCAAAACACACGCCTCCCTCCTACCCCGCCTTACCCCCCTCTGGAAAAATAACATCACCAAGTGGCCACAGGTCCTCCTCCGAGCCACCTCATCCTCCTTCCTCCTCAAATCCTGTAAATCCATCACCACACTCACGGGCTCCACCAACTCACTCTCAGTTCCCATCCGTCTCCTCGCCGCAATCCTCACCGAACCCCTCGATACCATCCACAACCGCCTCCCCATTACAAACCTCACTACCAACCAGGCATCCCCCCCCACCACTATACATCCCTCGTGGATCCCCCTCCTCTCCCCTCACCTCCCCCGCTCAACCCCCACCCTCCAATCCGGCATCTACACCTCCCGCACCACTCACCCCACCCCCATAGCGCCCATCACACACCTAGAAACAGAATACCTCACCCCCTCCGACCACCACTACCCCCCCTGCGACGTAACACGCATCATTTCCAAACACAAAGACACGGACTACGGCCAAACGCAATACATGGTTGAATGGGCCCCGGAACACCTCACGGAATGGGACATTCAGCTACAACTCGACGACGGCTTCCGCCTCATCTCCTCCACTCCTACATCGGTATGCCTCCCCACCCCCTCCCCCTCTGCCTGCTCCATCTGTCATGAACCCCTACACACAGAACCCTCCTCCGCATGCTGCACATGCCCGCACTTTGCCATACACTCCCAGTGTCGCCCAGCTCAGGGCCCCGACACGTGGCAGTGCGACTGGTGTGCTCGCGGCCAACAACACGACCTCACCCATCTCCACGAAGTGCAGTGGGCCCCGTGCCTTCAACTCCACGACACCATCAGTGAGACCCCCTCCGGCCCCACCGCCCTCACCGCATTCAACTCCGGCTATGTCCCCTCCACCACACCCATTTTGCCAGACCCCGGACCCCCTCCGTGGTCACACCCCCTCATCACATTCAACCATGACCCCATCAACCCCGACCTTGACATGCTCCCTACCGGTAAATTCGCTATCCACGCACACCCCACACTTCACGATACCACCATACTTTGCACCCCCGACGGCCGCGCGGTCACCACCCTTAACGGCCCCCGCGTCCGCCACCTTTACCAACTCTTCCGCCCCGACCTCTCTCATCATACGTTCGAAGAAGAGGTCTACCGCCTCCTCACACGTCTAGGTTCACGTTCAGAAATCCACTCACCCACACCCGCCACCACCACCCGCAACAGATGGGCCACCAGAGAAGACCTACTCACAGCTCTCCGTCACACATTCCACATCCAGACAGAACTCTACTCCGACCCCCTCAATAAATCCCTTCACTCCCACACCTACCACTCCCTCTACCCCGAAGATATAGTCTTCTCATCTAGCGGTAGCAATGCCCCGCACACCTGGCAAGGCACCAACATAGCTAACCCCGAATACGACCACGAATGCATGAGAAGAGCCATGGAACACGCAATCACCAGCGCACACCTCACAGCCCCCCACACACCCAGCGCAACCATACTCATTCTCCCCCGATGGGAACACACACCCTACCGCCACTCCAAATACATCAACTCCCCATACACCCACCACCTCTACACCCTCCCCAATGACGCAAACACATTCCTACCCCCCGACCAACACACCGGCAACCCCACCCCCACCCCGTTCGGCACACGATGGATGGTCGACATATACCTCGTCGCTAACCCCCTCGCACTCTCCACCCTCCCATCACCCACAGCCATGACCGCACTTCACAACACTCTCGAATCTATCTACGACACTCACCTCCCCAACCCCATCATCACCCCCCCCCTCCCCACCTCTTTGTCACCTACTCACCCCACTCAGCAGGTATATACCACCGCCCCCCAAACCCAACTCACCCCCTCACGTACCTCCTCCCGGACCGCGTGCATCTAACGTACCCCCCTACCAGAGGCACCCCTGCTTGGAACTGGCAGGACTTTGTATACACAGACGGCTCGAAAAAAGGCAGCTCGACCCCCCTCGGAGCAGCAGCTACCCACCCCGCCTCGGACACCAAAATCAAAATCATGGTGACCTCTACCCCTCCCTCACATACTATAAATCGTGCTGAATTAGCTGGCATAGATATAGGCCTCCAACTTGGCCGCACCCACCTCCTCACAGACAGTGCGTGCTCCCTCCGCCTCATACAAGGTTACTTAAACTGCCCTTCCGCTTACCGCCACAACATTCACCGCGACACCCTCTTATCTATCACACACACCCTTAAAACCCGCTGCGAAGCAGGCATCCGTACTCACCTCGGCAAAATCAAAGCCCACAACCACTCCATCGGCAACGACCTCGCAGACACCCTCGCCAACCAAGTCGCGGATGGTCACCCACCCGATACTACATACACCACAGGTTCAGAGGTCACGATAGGCCACTGGACATGGCCATACACCCTCATCCCACAAACCCTAGGGGACCCCATACCCTACAGATACACCAACCTCAAACCCGACGCACACAACTGCAGCACAAAACACACACACACTCCTCTCTCGCAAACAACCAAACACGGAGCCCTCCTCGCCCGCGCCGCGAAGGACGGCGCCGATTTTTCTTACCACAAAAAACACTCAACTCTCACAAATATCCAGTTCACACACAAACAAGAATTCATGTGGGGCGTCCACAACACCCGCCTACTTACTCACAACCCCACCCTGCGCTGCCCCCTATGTGGCCAATTCACTAGCAACGGCCACATGGCCGGTAACTGCCCCTCTATGTCTGGTCTAAGACAAGACCGACACAACAACGCTCTGCAACTCCTACTCTCCCTACTGGAACGCCACAACGGAGGACGCTGGGAAACCATCACCGCCGACTTCGGTAACAAACCTATAAAATCGTTTGCTTCCCCCACCCCTACCCACACCCCACTTGACTGCCACCCACCTCACCCCACCCACATGCCCACCCGCCTTGTTGCTGCTGACGAAGGTCTCTCGCGTGACTCCCTAACCTCATGTCCCGCCGTCCTCCCCCCTGAGATTCTCCCCGCCCTGCTTCGTCCGACTGCACACAAACCTGACTTCATCCGCATCCTCGAACCCAGATTCGTTGGTCACTCCAACGGTCGCCGACGTTACGCATCCATAAAAAAGATTCAGATAGGAGAATGGAAGTACTGCACAGACAACAACCTCTCTCACACAGCCGACCTCATACGTGCCGAATACACACCCCTTGCGAACGCCATCAGAAACCACTGGCCAGGCACAGTGGTCGACATCCTCCCCATAGTCATGAGCCGCACAGGTACACCGCACACCTCCACCATCACGAGTCTCACCTCCCTTCTCACCGCCCGCACAGACCCTCCTGACAAACTCGTCTCCAAAGCACGCCTAGACACCTCTCGCATTCTTACACAACTCCATACGCATACTGTCCAATGGCTGCATCACCTCCTACGCATATACCGCATCAAGTCCCGCACGACCTCCCGCCGCGCATCCGCACATTGCCCCCACGCACGACCCTGATTGCACACATCCTTCACCTCTACTTGCATCCTCCCCGGGGGGGAGTAAAACCCCCGAACACCCTTGGAGAGGTTGGACTAGGTGGTTAACGGTCTAGCCCTGACTTGTAAGTTCCATGTATGGCGTAGTTGGGAGGGCCCAGAGACAGCAGCCGACGCATCCGGCTTTTGGTGACAAACCGGCGCATACGGTACATGTTGTAAACAATTTCAATTTCAATTTCAATTGTTGTTCTAATAGCGGTTCTCTATTTCCCCGTTAGTGGCGGTCGGCCGGCCCTGCCGGTGCCTTTGCCGGCCGCCATCTCTCTCTTTTCACTTCCTTTGTCCCCACTAATGGCCCCCGAGCGGGGCCGGCTAGACATCCCGTGTAACCATAACTTCCAAACTCCAACAGAAGTGTCGACGACCTGAAGCAGTCATAGCGGCGAGGCGGAAGATCATCGCGCAATCCGCCACGACCCAACTCCCTGTCCGCATGGTTTCCGCCTGGCCAACGAATGGTCTCTCGCCCTTTTCACTCACGCCGTCCACAAAGTACACACATGTGATGGACCTCTAACCCCTACTCCCCTCGTCTGCTAAAGGGTGACCCCATGGAGATCCCGGCTGGTATATGTCGTCGTCTTCAAAGTCCTTACATATACTACCTGTAGAGGTACTTGTCTACATTATTATGACTGGGCACTGTTCTGCACTGAAATTTGCCACCACATCCGCGTACATGTAAGACTGCGGATGGCTTTATTGGTGATATTCTACCTGTACACAGGACCAACGGACCTCGTCGGCGGAGGACCTCGTCGGCGCCCAAGCAGGTCGCCCCCGCCCCCGCCTCCTCCTTACCCTCCCTCCCTCCTCCCTGTTTGTAGCGGGGAGGCAGGGGAGGGGGTGGGTCTGCGTGTTCTCGGGCTCAGGTTTTCCCCTCTCCTCTTCTTTTTGCTTGGTGGCCTCCACTGCTTTTTCTTGTAAGACATTATTGATATACTACCTGTACGACTGTCATAGGTTACGTTCACCACCGTTGATGTACATGTACTCACAACGATGTACTATAGAAACGTACATCATCATCGCAGCACAACCTGGTTATATTCCACCATTTCTTACAAGAAAAAGCAGTGGGGGCCACCTGGTTCATATATTGACATTGTGGTAGTACATATACTACATACTGATATTCATGCGCCGTTCATGGAACGTGCCCGCAAGTGAAGGCCACAGGCCAGCAGCAAGAAACTTGAAGGGCTGCAGGGTCCCAACTGGACGACGTGAATCTCGTCGAGGTCGAGGGTCTTGTATCCCTTCGTGAGCGACGAGGCGGCTGTCCAAGCGATTTTCCCCACGCACATACGGCAGGTATGTGTGTGAAAAAACCATAAAATAAGGAGCACTGCTATATTTAGCAAATGGCGGGCGGAGCTTTCTTGCCCGTGACAGACATGTCACTACAACACCAGGTGAGGATGGCCAACAGCGGCAGCGATGTAGATGACGACCTGCCTGCAAGTTTCTTCTGTCCAATTGTCGGTGAAGTCTTCACCGACCCCGTTATTGCGCCGGACGGCTACACCTACGAGCGGTCAGCGATCTTGGAGTGGATTGGCAGATCCGGCACCAGCCCCTTCACAAGGGAACCGTTGGGTGTGGATGATCTGTGTCCGAACAAAGCTATGCGGGACACCATATCGGAGTGGGAGGCAGCGCTGGCGAGAAGGGCGGCGGTGCTGAATAGCGCCCCAAAGCGTGTGCGCTGGGAGGACTTGGACTTTTCCCCGTCCAGTAGTGATGGGCCGCGGCAGAGCGGAGGATTGTAGGTATGGGGGGGTTTAAGCAGGTTCAGCGCGCCTCCCTCAAAGGTCTTGACGTGGCCGTCTCCAGTTGCAGAAATGGGGAGTCTGTAGAGGTCGAGGCGGGTGTGATGCATCGCTTGGGGTGTCACCCGCACGTTGTTCGTTTTTACGGGCTGGCGTCAGACCCGCAAGGTGTGCAGCATCTGGTGACAGCGTTCGCGAGGTATGGGTCGCTGGACAACGTGTTGGCGGAGCTCATGGAAGAAAACGCCGTCCCCAATCTCCAGTCCCTGGTGCAGCTGGCGGTTGCGCAGCAGGTTTGCGAGGCTATGCAAGCATTATCCTTCGCCGGTGTCGTGCACCGGGACCTGGCAGCGAGGAACGTCCTTGTGCTTCGGCAATTGAGCCCCTCGGAGCCTGACAGCGTCAGCGTCCAGGTATTTCAGCTGCCTCTTTCATTTGAAACTGCAGAGCATGCGGCTCAAATACTTGACTGAATTCCTATTGTTCATTCCGTTTGTATTGTGCATTTCTCTGCAGTTATTATTTGAATCGCTTTTTCTGTAGTCATTGATATATATTATTATGTTGATTTACATTTACTGGTTGGTGCCTGTTTAAACCAATCATGATCTACATTCATCCAAGTATGCGCGATTCGTTCTTCTGTCTTGATCTCACTTTTCCCGTGCTTCGTCGTCTATCTCCTCTCCCCTCATTCATGTTCTTGATTATTCGGGCTCTCCATTCGAATGAGCACTACATCACCGTTAATTCGGGATTTTAAGGTTTTGTTGGATCCATCTCGATCTCAGCTAACACTTTTCTCATATTCCGGTTTCGCTTCGATATGAGCCGCCGTCAGTCCAATTAATATTCAACATCCTGGTCAATGATTCCTAATTCGATGCGTTTCCTAAGGCATCATGTCCGCAGTTCATGTTCCGCTGCATGAGTTTTCCATCAATCGATGTAAAAACAAGAGCAAAGGCCCCGCAAGCATTTCATCCTATGATGAGGTTACACCATTGAACAAGGGGGGCGAGCATGTCATTGCTTTGATTATTGCTGACATTATAATTGGCTGTTTTACTAATTGAGGCTCGGCCTCTTCCGTCACCGCCTCAGATATGCGACTTCGGACTCTCCAAGCCGCAGTATTACATGCGCTCCCAGCAAGGCGCCGCCGGAGACTGCCTCCCTATCCGTTACATGGCGCCGGAGGCGATCGAGCGCAACCGTTGGTCAGAGAAGAGCGACGTCTGGGCGTTTGGGGTTCTCATGTGGGAGGTGGCCACCATGTGTGCCATTCCATACCAGTCGAACGGGGTATATGAAACGGACCAAGGTGTTCAGGCGGGCGTGTGCGGTGGCCGTCTCCGCCTTCCCCAGCCGCCAGGCTGTGGCGATGAGCTGTTTCGAGTGATGTGCAAGTGTTGGGAGCAGCAGGCTGGGAACCGGCCCACGTTCCGGGAGCTACGTTTGCTGTTGCAGGAAGTCGTGGTCAGCATCCATACAAGCGCGGCTGTGGCGGAGTGCGCGCGCCCTAGCGAAGCCAGTCCTAGTCAAATGATTCGAGGCAGATTAGGTTCGGCGGGATCCTTATATGAAATACGCCGTGCGTCATCTATGATGCATGTGCAAGAGGCGATGAAAGCCCACGTAAACTCAGTGGAGTTGCAGAGTACTGCTTGCGAGAAAATCCGTAGCCTGACAACCACAGCTATGAATAAAGCGGAGGCGGTTCGGTTGGGAATGTTGGCGGATGTGCAGGCGGCGATGCGCGCTCACAGAGGCGTCGTGGGTGTGCAAGAAGCAGCATGCTTTGCCATAAGGAACATAGCTAACAACAATGACGGTGGAAAGGTCGAGGCGGTGCGGTTGGGACTATTGACGGATGTGCAGGCCGCGATGCGCGCTCACAGAGGCGTCGTGGGAGTACAAGAAGGAGCATGCTGCGCCATCAAGAACATAGCCCACACCAACGACGGTGGCAAGGTCGAGGCGGTGCGGTTGGGACAGTTGGCGGATGTGCAGGCGGCGATGCGCGCTCACAAAGGCGTCGTGGGAGTGCAAGAAGCAGCATGCTGGGCCATCAACAACATAGCCCACACCAACGACGGTGGCAAGGTCGAGGCGGTGCGGTTGGGCCTCTTGGCGGATGTGCGGGCGGCGATGCGCGCTCACAGAGGCGTCGTGGGAGTGCAAGAAAGAGCATGCGGGGCCATCCAGAACATAGCCCACACCAACGACGGTGGCAAGGTCGAGGCGGTGCGGTTGGGACAGTTGGCGGATGTGCAGGCCGCGATGCGCGCTCACAGAGGCGTCGTGGGAGTGCAAGAAAGAGCATGCGGGGCCATCCAGAACATAGCCCACACCAACGACGGTGGCAAGGTCGAGGCGGTGCGGTTGGGACTGTTGGCGGATGTGCAGGCGGCGATGCGCGCTCACAGAGGCGTCGTGGGAGTGCAAGAAGCAGCATGCTGGGCCATCAACAACATAGCCCACACGAACGACGGTGGCAAGGTCAAGGCGGTGCGGTTGGGCCTGTTGGCGGATGTGCGGGCGGCGATACTCGCTCACACATGCGTCGTGGGTGTGCAAGAAGCAGCATGCTGGGCCATCAACAACATAGCCCACATCAATGACGGTGGCAAGGTCGAGGCGGTGCGGTTGGGATTGTTGACGGATGTGCAGGCGGCGATGCGCGCTCACATAGGCGTCTTGGGTGTGCAGCAAGGAGCATGCTGCGCCATCAAGATCATAGCCTGCAATAACGGTGGCAGGGTCGAGGCGGTGCGGTTGGGACTGTTGACGGATGTGCAGACCGCGATGCGCGCTCACAAAGGCGTCGTGGGTGTGCAAGAAGGAGCATGTTGGGCCATCCAGAGCATAGCCTGCAATGACGGTGGCAAGGTCGAGGCGGTGCGGTTGGGACTGTTGGCTGATGTGCAGGCGGCGATGCGCGCTCACAAAGGCGTCGTGGGTGTGCAAGAGGCAGCATGCTGCGCCATCAAGAACATAGCCGGCAACAATGACGGTGGCAGGGTCGAGGCGGTGCGGTTGGGACTGTTGGCGGATGTGCAGGCGGCGATGCGCGCTCACAAAGGCGTCGTGGGTGTGCAAGAAGCAGCATGCTTTGCCATAAGGAACATAGCCCACACCAACGACGGTGGCAAGGTCGAGGCGGTGCGGTTGGGACTGTTGGCGGATGTGCAGGCGGCGATGCGCGCTCACAGAGGCGTCGTGGGTGTGCAAGAAGCAGCATGCTGCGCCATCAGGAACATAGCCGGCAACAATGACGGTGGCAAGGTCGAGGCGGTGCGGTTGGGACTGTTGGCGGATGTGCAGGCGGCGATGCGCGCTCACAAAGGCGTCGTGGGTGTGCAAGAAGCAGCATGCTTTGCCATAAGGAACATAGCCCACACCAACGACGGTGGCAAGGTCGAGGCGGTGCGGTTGGGACTGTTGGCGGATGTGCAGGCGGCGATGCGCGCTCACAGAGGCGTCGTGGGAGTGCAAGAAGCAGCATGCTGCGCCATCCAGAACATAGCCTTCAACAATGACGGTGGCAGGGTCGAGGCGGTGAGGTTGGGACTGTTGGTGGATGCGCAGGCGGCGATGCGCACTCACAGAGGCGTCGTGGGTGTGCAAGAAGCAGCATGCTTTGCCATAAGGAACATAGCCCACACCAACGACGGTGGCAAGGTCGAGGCGGTGCGGTTGGGACTGTTGGCTGATGTGCAGGCGGCGATGCGCGCTCACAGAGGCGTCGTGGGTGTGCAAGAAGCAACATGCCTGGCCATCCAGAACATAGCCTTCAACAATGACGGTGGCAAGGTCGAGGCGGTGCGGTTGGGACTGTTGGCGGATGTGCAGGCGGCGATGCGCGCTCACAAAGGCGTCGTGGGTGTGCAAGAAGCTGCATGCTTTGCCATAAGGAACATAGCCCACACCAACGACGGTGGCAAGGTCGAGGCGGTGCGGTTGGGACTGTTGGCGGATGTGCAGGCGGCGATGCGCGCTCACAAAGGCGTCGTGGGTGTGCAAGAAGCAGCATGCTTTGCCATAAGGAACATAGCCCACACCAACGACGGTGGCAAGTTCGAGGCGGTGCGGTTGGGACTGTTGGCGGATGTGCAGGCGGCGATGCGCGCTCACAGAGGCGTCGTGGGTGTGCAAGAAGCAGCATGCTGCGCCATCCAGAACATAGCCTTCAACAATGACGGTGGCAGGGTCGAGGCGGTGAGGTTGGGACTGTTGGTGGATGCGCATGCGGCGATGCGCGCTCACAGAGGCGTCGTGGGTGTGCAAGAAGCAGCATGCTTTGCCATAAGGAACATAGCCCACACCAACGACGGTGGCAAGGTCGAGGCGGTGCGGTTGGGACTGTTGGCGGATGTGCAGGCGGCGATGCGCGCTCACATAGGCGTCGTGGGTGTGCAAGAAGCAACATGCCTGGCCATAAGGAACATAGCCTTCAACAATGACGGTGTCAGGGTCGAGGCGGTGCGGTTGGGACTGTTGGCGGATGTGCAGGCGGCGATGCGCGCTCACAAAGGCGTCGTGGGTGTGCAAGAAGCAGCATGCTCCGCCATCAGGAACATAGCCGGCAACAATGACGGTGGCAAGGTCGAGGCGGTGCGGTTTGGACAGTTGGCGGATGTGCAGGCGGCGATGCGCGCTCACAAAGGCGTCGTGGGTGTGCAAGAAGCAGCATGCTTTGCCATAAGGAACATAGCCCACACCAACGACGGTGGCAAGGTCGAGGCGGTGCGGTTGGGACTGTTGGCGGATGTGCAGGCGGCGATGCGCGCTCACAAAGGCGTCGTGGGTGTGCAAGAAGCAGCATGCTGCGCCATCAAGAACATAGCCGGCAACAATGACGGTGGCAAGGTCGAGGCGGTGCGGTTGGGACTGTTGGCGGATGTGCAGGCGGCGATGCGCGCTCACAAAGGCGTCGTGGGTGTGCAAGAAGCAGCATGCTTTGCCATAAGGAACATAGCCCACACCAACGACGGTGGCAAGGTCGAGGCTGTGCGGTTGGGACTGTTGGCGGATGTGCAGGCGGCGATGCGCGCTCACAGAGGCGTCGTGGGTGTGCAAGAAGCAGCATGCTTTGCCATAAGGAACATAGCCCACACCAACGACGGTGGCAAGGTCGAGGCGGTGCGGTTGGGACTGTTGGCGGATGTGCAGGCGGCGATGCGCGCTCACAGAGGCGTCGTGGGTGTGCAAGAAGCAACATGCCTGGCCATCCAGAACATAGCCTTCAACAGGGTCGAGGCGGTGAGGTTGGGACTGTTGGTGGATGCTGGGCCATCAATAACATGCAGCCCAGGACAATGACGTTGGCAGGGTCGAGGCGGTGCGGTTGAGACTGTTGACGGATGTGCAAGCGGAGATGCACGCTCACAGAGGCATCGAGTGTCCGCAAGAAGCAGCATTGTTAGCACTATCATCCGGTTACCTAGTGCTTCTGTACAAGTAAGCTAGCCTTCACTTGAGGTCACAGCGCCGTGGTGGTAGAGGTACCCCATCAGCTTAGCATCTATTCTATTTCTCCGTATGTGGCGGTTGGGTTGCCATGGCGCCTTTTCTGGCCGCCAACCTCCTCACCATCACTCCCTCTCCACTGTGCTGCATGTCTTGCACTTGTATGCCCCTGGGATGGGTGGCCTCTTTGCTACGCCCCTGCGTGAACCTGCGTAACGGGCACAAGTGCAAACCTATCTCTCCCTTGCTTTGCCTTTCTTATTACAAATGCTTTTGGCACTGTGAGAGTCGGATTATGCACTTGTCCCCCACACAACATCGCCACTTTCCTCTTCCTATCTCCCGTTGCAGTTGAATCGTTAATGTGATTACTGGCGCTTTCACAACATGGTAGTTCTTTTTCCTTGTTTGTTTGATTTAAATGCTTCATCATCATTCAATTGATTAACTGAATGACTTTGAATGTATTTTTTCCAAGCAAGGAAAGGGACCGACGCATGTTGCTGCTTTCAGTGACTGTTTTTTTTTTCGAGTAAATTGATCTTCGGAAACCGGCCTTTACTGATTTATAACTCGAGCGAAATGCTCACCTGTCAATCACCATTGCGAGTCCTATCGTCCTTATCATTTCATATATATGCACTGTTCTGCAAATTCCTCGCACATTATTATCTCCGCCCCCTGTGACCAACGCAATCATCCAATTACCCAGATTTAAGGTATAAGCAAGCAATTGAAGTTGTGCCCGTGCCGATGGCACGCCGGTTGTTGGTGCATGTTCTATCTGCGCCCCCTCGAATGACGCACTCAGCCCACTTCCCCCACGGTCGATGCTGAAATGGGCGGCGACGGAGCTGATTGTGCTGATAAGCGACATCCCCAGCTCACCCGACACCGCCCTCGCTCCCGTCGCCGCTGCTGCACAACATGGAGCTTTAGTCGTATGGCTGTGGCGCTGCGCGCTGAAACAAATATATCATGGGGCGGTCTGCTGTTGTTTACGCATTGTTTACATCATGTTAATTAGATTATTTTTACATCAGTTTGAAAAAATGATATTATAAATTATTCAATATTTTCCCTTTGTTTTGGGTTACTATGTCGACTAGTGCGCAGCGGCTACCCCCAAAAACTCTATCAGATGCTCCCGTAACCTCCACACTCCTGCAGGTCGGCTTGATTGATTGTGGGGCATCCCACAGCTTCCCTGAACGTGAGCAATTACTACTATTTGGCTGATTTCGAAAGGAGGTGGTACTGACAAAAGTCCACACATCACAGCCGCGTCTCAGTCGCACCCATGAGTAGGGATCCAATGTTCCATGTGTGCGCTCTTGGTATTGTCCGTTTGTCTTTGCTCGTGACCCAGCCCTCTCAAATTCAGCCATCATTTGTGTACAAAGAATTGTTGTGCCCACATGTATCACACCACCTCACTTGTGTTTCTTGCGGCGTGGTTGGCGGCGGCTGCGGGCGATCCTCATGGAGCGAGTGGTGGCCTTTTCACACTCGACGCCGGCCTTCATGATCTCTCTTCGTCCGTCCTCAAGGTGACCCCCTCTGCCGCAGACAATGCAATCCCAGACGCGCAATGACATACCCTTCGCCCCACAACCGATGATGCCTAGTCTATCGTTAGCCTTGTGATATTAACTACATATTTGACCTCAACCCCGTACTTGCACTAACGCACTGTTGGTTTCGGAGAGCTTTGCGTCTCCGTCTGAATTTATTCCGCGTCCACGAGCTCAGTTATGTGCTTGACTGTTGTGAGGGCGTCGCTGGGAATAGCAAGTTCTGATTTTCATGGTAATCGTGCATTGGTATGGCCTTTAATCATGGCTTTCGTCTCATTATTTTTGGATCGGCGGCGGCATGGGAGGTTGTATTTCTTATTAAATTAACACGAGTCAAACTCTGCAGCAACTCTTGGCTCCCAGTCCGAATAATGGCGGTGATTGATGGGGTTCGGCATGTATAATGATTAAGTGGATTGCGGAAGTTGAATGTCGGAGGTAGGGTATTACTGCTTCACTATTAGGGTTTCGGTAAGTTATTTCACGCAATTTTTCAAATCGACTATTTGTTGTTGAGTTGGTCATCCGAAGAAGTTGTTAAAGGAAAATCCATGCATTGGGCTCAAACTACACGACACCATCATAAAGCTGCCTTCATATTACAGCTTCAGAATTTCACAGGCATGTCATTTCTGTTAGTTGCTTGAGGTAATTTAGGGTTTGGCATAATTTTGCCAAAAGAAACAATGTTTTTAGGGGCATGCATTATTGAGATGCGCGGGAAAATGCACTAAGCCTCCATTTTACAAATCGCTATGATGATACCATCACAAAACTGGCTCCATGCCTTCTTTAAACGTGCATGCTAGGTTTTACAAGTTGTTTAGGGTATCTTAGGGTTTGATAAGTGAAGTAAAATTCTTTATTGGCTTCCTTAATTACAGTACACGGGAAAATGCACTCAGCCTCCGCTTCATATAGGATGTTAAACTCAAATTGGGTTCCTACCACCTTTTCGAATAATGCAAACTGAGTTTCGTGGATTATTTATGATATTTTAGGGTTTTGGCAGTCATTGTTGAAGTCACAATTTGATCGGCTTCCTCTTTTCCGCTCCCCAAGATCCTGGCCGGGCTGGTATGTATGGACACTGTCAACAACGCGTTGGGACGGTGGCGTCATGTCGGGGCAGGGGCTGCAACGCGCCATCGCCGGCTGCCAATTGGTGAGCTACTATTGCGTCGGCAATCCAGTGGGCATCGCCGTCGCGAAATTTTACTTCCACGGCGCCGAGAACGGAGTGTTTGTGTTTTGTGGCGGCGTGATTTCTTTATCAAAGTCGAGCAGCAGCCGGCGAGGCTATGCGAGGCTATGCAGCGACGCCCATCCACAGTCGGCCACATCCGACCTCTAACAATCACCCATCGTCACTCAGCAGACACACAAACATTCACACACACACACACACATACACACACACATACACATTCACACACATACATATACACACCGTCATACACACGCAGACACACACGCCTCGGGCGGATTGATGAAAAATGAAACGGTGATGTCTTTCACTGCGTGGACGTTTTCAAAAACAGTTGTAGTCGCGGTGGGTTTTATTCTGAAACGGGCGCGGGAAAAATGTAATTATGGAAGATCTTAAATGATGTGAGCAATGGAATGCACCACAGCGCCCTTAATATGACCAAATGCAATTCACTACCAATCAAGCGGACCCGTCTTTGGTTGATCCATTGTTTCACCTCCATCGTTTTACTGCACGCCGCTGAGAAAGGGAAGAGCGCGCGTGAGCTCCCTGATTGTGGAATGCCTCATTGGAAAAGATGTCAACAACGTCCTTCGCATTTTGTAAACTGTGTGTCTCCACCGAAAGTTAAAATAAGGCAGAATAAAAATACGATTACTTCAAATGAAAGAGACAAGCGCCCTCGCACCACAAGCAAGTCAGCTGGTTCTCTCTGTCTTGAGGGACTATCCTCATTGCGACAGATGGGCGCACTGCCAGACCGTTATTACCCTGAGCCTCATCGAAACCCTAAACCCTAAAATGTCCCTCTAATACATTCTTTCGATTCCGCACACGACTCTCTGCGGAAAGGCGCAACGACGAAGAGGGGGCGAGTGGCATTGGGGGTCGGCGTGCGAAGATTATATTGTGTCCACAACGTTCCGATTTGAAACGATTCGCGCGTTCACATGTGTTTGATATTTTTAAATTCTTTGGGTGTTAACAATTTGGAACAAATGGCATCGAAAACCAATCGATAAGCAGCGAGCGCCACCCGCGTTGCGAATGAGTCAAGAAACGCAGAAAAGGGTCAGTCGATACAGCTATTGAGATAAAAGGACATTCATAATTACTATTCACAATGACCATAAAAATACTGAGAAGCGGTGAAGCACAGTTACTTACAAAATTTGAGACTTATACTAAAGTGAGGCTGGTTTGGCGCGCAGTCCTATTTCGCCCCCTCTTGCTCGTACTCCATCAGCACCGCGGCGGCGCCCTGCGACAGAATCTCTTTCGCGCGCGCGGCGGTTTTGTCTTTGGTTGCGTCGCGGCTCGCCTCCGCGCCGGCTTGGTCGCCCGTCAGCACTCCGCCCTCCGCCGTCACCGACAGATGCGCCGCCGTGTGGTGCAGCCCCGCCGGCCAGTCCACCCCGCGCAGCCCGACACCTGCCGACAGCACACCCGAAACCAGAGACAAAGTTAATAAACATCCATCATTGAAAATAATAGATATAATATAACTGTATAATGAAATATAATGTATATTATGTCTTCTGATAATATTGTGTAATTGAAAGAAATTGTTGAAAGCGACGCGTCGGAGAAAAAAATGTTATTAGAAAAAATCGTTTCATCTCGACCCAAACGCGAGCTGTGCATGTGCCATTATCTTATCGAACCAGACTCTAATGTGTGTCATTCGACAGATCGACTCATCCATGAACACCCAGTACTTTAATTATTACTTTGATGGGCGGAACATGTTATATATTGAGATTAGTGTTTGAATCGAGTCGCACAATATCCGAAAATGGGAGAGTGGGTGAGATAGCGAAAAACAAGTGAAGCGGTCGGCGATGCGCAACCAAGCAGTTCGTGTGCGGGGAGTGGTGAGCGAGGGGCGCGGCAGGGAGGGGGTCGCCTGAATCTTGAAACGAAATGTTTTGTGTTACACTGAAACAGAATGTAAGGCAATAATAAACCAAAATCTATTCAAACTCACCGCGAAATGAGAAATTGTAATTGAAATTGTATTACAACAAGAATCGGCAAACAGGACCGACTGTTGTCTAACGGCCGTCAATACTCTGCCATTCAGGACACTTAGGAGAACGATTGGGCGAGACGAGACTCTTTGCACGAATTTCATATATATTGTTTCATTCAACAATATTGAAAACATGTGGTTAGAGTCACTGAAAGGCGCTAGGACACATTTGCAGGGACAGCCAATAAAAAAGGGGTTAAACCAGAGGGCCGTGGAATAGGCATCCAATAAAAATGAAAATGATTTACCGGTGACATCCTTGCTGTTGTAAAAGGACTTTCCTGCACATGCCACCTGTGTATCTAGGACATTACATACAAAATTTAGGCCAAGGGGTCTCCTTGTCCGTCCTCTCCGAAGGTGTGGTGAGGCTTAACTCCCCCCTCAGGGAGGTTCTTGGCAGGGTAGGGTTAGGGTATGGGAGGTTGGAAGGGGCATCAAACTCTGAACTTTGCCATTGGTCTCTGAATTTAGTGGTACATGTCATTGGTTATTGCAAATATTGGTTAACTTCCTCATAAAAATAAAAAGGGCGGTAGTCTTATACACAACAGCGACGACATTAATTCTGTGTGAAAGAAAAGCTAGCACATGAACGGAATGCGAAAAGAACTGAATGGGCGCTCAGCAACGAAGGAAAAGCGGTGCGTCAGAAACCCACTTGAGCAAAGACGGTGGATGAAGGCAGCAAAACACTGCGACGGGCGGCGATGGGCTCGGTAGGCAATTTTTTGTTATTTTTCCAAACAAAAAATCTCACAGAATTGATTGCATAAAAAGAAAGCCAGGGTCGTAATGTGGAAAGTTCGTTGTGAACATTTGGAATTATATAAAGCATTAGACAGACAAGCGGGAAATAAGAGGGAAAAGTTGTTGTAAGAAGTGGAAAGTACAAATTATTAAGGAGTAACCCCCCAAAAAGTAGTGTCATGGGGAAATGGTCCGGATCGAAAACATAATTGGGCACCAAACTCTGGGATATGCCATTGCATCGGATTGGAGCGTTGCGGTGCATCACTACTTAGGGTTTATAGGGTTTCATAGCCGACGGCCTCACCTCCCTCGCCCGCGCCCTTCTTCGACTTCTTCGCAGCCACCGCCTCGACCCCGCCGCCCGCCGCCTGTCGGAACGCCGCAGCGGTGGCGCCCAGCGCGAGCGCCGCGTGCGCAGCATCTGACCCAAACACAGCGCCCCCCACCAACTTTTAAGTCAGCGCAGGAGGGACAAATACTCCGGATTCTTGATTACAAAAAATGAATATTTAATTACAAAAAGTTGAGAGGCGCCATTGTAACAACAATTCACATGAATTGAGAACGAAAATTACTCATGCAAGTGAAAATCCGTTGACTCCAGTATTGTCAATTGCGTTGCAAGATTTCGCTGGAAAATGGGTTCGAGCAGACACGCGCATCATCGAGACCAACGGCGCGACGCGGTCAAGCGAAGAAAAGGCGGCGACATAATAAAAATGATAGACATGGATCATGGATCCGGACACAACTTCATTGTCGCAGAAAATGACGCATATAAAATGCAAAAAACGTAAGAGACGGATGTCTAACAAAGAGCCGTCACAAATTGATGACAGCGTCAGGAAATATCATATTATGTTAATGAAAGTCCATAACCATGTCCAACGATTCGAACCATGTCGTTAATGCAGTTTGCTGGAAAATCACGAGCGAAGAAACGACCGCATCATCCGCGCGAAGCAGTCAGGCGAGGGGAAGGCGGTGGCAAAATAAACAACACAAAGCAATAGACATCACACGACTTGGCATTGGCCTCACCTGGTTTGGGCGCCATGTCGGCGGCGCGGTTGGCGTCCTCCCAGACGGGCGGCGCGAGGAAGGGGTTCACCTCGCCCTCGCCGCCCCCCTTCCCGCCCTCCCCCGGAATGTGGCCCCACCTGGAGCGAAGGAGGGCACGCGGGGGAGCCGGGCGAGGTCAAGCAATCACATCATACACACACACACACACACACACACACACACATTGGCAACACTTGACCAGATATTTTTATAAAGTATTTCACCCCTTTAGGACAATGAAACGCTAAAGGGAGGGTGAGTAGCATTTCCCCTTCAGGTTGCATGCTTGCATAGCATTCGTGTTTCAGTGCCTTCCTTAGATGTGTGCGTGAAGTGATTGAGCTGTTAAATGAGGTCAATTCTTCTCAAGTTTCCGGGGTAGGGTATTCGTCGACTACCAATGTGGACGACACACATGTGGGTGCGTCGGAGCGTGTGACTGTCCGCGATGGACCAGACACACAGCCACGCACGCCTCCGATTTTGCATCACAAACGATAGTCGTACGTCAGTGCCCACCTAAAATGCAGTTCTGAAATTGGGTCGACTGATGGGCCGACATCGAACAGTAATTGAAAGGCCGCCGCCCACAGAAACATACGATAAACTCACCCTCGTCATCCAAATCAAAGTCTCGCGCAGTCACATCGGGGGAACTGCGACTCGACGTCGCGGCAGAGCCACGCAAAGAAATTGAATCTCATGCGCATTCACCTGTGTATCTTATAAATATATGGAGGTGCATGCACGTCGTTCGTAAAATGATATGTTGTGAGACGTTCAACAGCGCCATTAATAACCCTTCGATAACCGGAAAACGAGCATTGACCAGCTCTGAGGACCTCCGCAACCACTTGATAGACCCGCTCGCCCTTTGTGTTAGACGCCTGCTGCCAAATGCTCAAGCAACGGATGACAAGTGCCAATGTGCTCTGCTCTCCTCATTCCTGCCTGCGACAGTGTATCGGCATAATAACAAACCCACCGCCGGTGACCCTCACCTGGAGGGCTCCGCAGCGGAGTAGTTGATGGGTGCGCCGGGCGCGGTGCGTTGGTTCAGCTGCTCCAGCGCCTTCTCCGCCGCCGCGCGCCCTTTCGCCTGCTTCTTCCGCGCCGTCGCCTTATCCTGCCGGCGCGCGGGGAAGACGGGCGTGGCGCGGTAGGTGTGCGGGTCGGGGAAGGCGGGGAAATAGGCAGGCACGTGCTTGGGCGGCTCCTGTGCAGAGTGACAGCCCGTCAGCTCATGCATGAGTGAAACGCGCATGCACATGCACCCCCCCCCCCCTCGCCATAGTATGCAATTGCCCATGAAAACGTGAATGGTGTATTATGTAGCTGCACTGGGTTCTTTTATCGCTCAGCTTTTAGAGCTGTCAACTTGCGAGCGACTGACGGAGGTCATGTCCAGATGCAGAAGCTGGATGGGCCAGGAGGGGGAAGAAGTACCAGCGTGGAGAGTTGCAAGAGGGGCGGGTTTGCGAGCTTAGGGTTTCATAAAAGGGTTTAATTGGGAATGCCACGACCAAGCAGTTTGTGTTCGACTGGACAGCAGCTGTGACTAGCACAGACTGCGTATGGGGGGGTGACGCTCGTGTGGGCGGGAATGGGGTGGCACATGAGGGTTTGAAGAGCCGTGGGGTGCGTGTGGCTTATGAGGACCTACTAAGTGGGGTTTACAAATTAGGGTACGATGGTTTCGCTGCAGCTGCCCAACAACTTCCCTCGACACTGCGACGGTTTCTGCGAGAACGCACTGGGCACGCACCTCGCCCTTTTCTGCGAATGTTGGCGCGTGGCGCGGTTCCGCGTTGATGGGGTACTTGGGCAGCACGTGCGCGAAGGGCGCCTCCTCCTGCGTCCCTAGAAACTGTCGAACCTGGCTGAACGACACGCCCAGCTCCTCCATCGCAAACAGCTAGAGCGCAGGAACACAGACGGACGGCGCGTTAGGGCCACGACAATGGGGCATCCATAACTCAGAACACGATCAGAAAAACGGTCCGGTTGGCTGGTTGACGCAGTTCGGGTGGGTGGGGTGCGCACGACGTCGCCCGCGTTTGTGTCAGTGCGGCCCGCGAGCTCGGCGTAGGAGTGACTCGCGGCGCCTAGCTCGGAGAGATACCTCACCATCAGCTCAGCCAGCATATCCACCGCGCTTTCCTGAACCGCCTCGAACCCGCTGGCCTCGGCGATCTGCGCCGCCGCGACTCGCGCCACCGCGCGGCTAAACTCCTCCGCCATAATTTATCCGACTTTAAATATTGTATTTATTGCAGCACCGCCGATGCGTGTCACACAACCCGCCCTGGAGTGCTTGTCCTTACAACCACGCAGCAAAACTGCTTTGTCTGTGCCGATTAACCCACCGCTGGTTTCAGCGTCTGGCGTGGGCTGTACTGAAAGCAAGCTACTTGCACGATAGACAGCGGAGTGGGCGGGAAGGAGTGGGCTGATGATTGACGGCGAAGCTGAGCAGGTGGAACTCCAGTACCGCAACTCATAACAGTACTTTCCGTCATGGACCACCGTGGATAGTTCAAATATAAATAAGGTCAGCAAATCCTTAATGACTGGGAGGGCCGAGGAAAGGATTTGCGGAGCTTATTGGACTTTTTTTGATCTTCATCAGTACGTTTGTCCTGATATCACCCGCTAAATTGAGACAAGTATTCAAAAACAATTCCAACAAGCCCCGCCTGTCCCCATCGTCGCGATAAGTGCCGGTTTCTAGGACAGGATGACTGTTGTGCTGCTGGCGACGGAATCCTGACCCGTCCCGGTCGCACGGATTACTCAATACACCGCCACCAAAGGCAATGGCGACAAGAACTTCCGTCTGGGGAAGTATTCAAGACGCGATGAATTGAAACAGCGATACATCAAATAGCTGCGATGATAGTTCTGTGACGAGAATGTGGTATGATTATTTACAACCGACCTAGACCGGTCGACACTTTATCGACATAATAGTAATAGACAAAGACGAAGTATCGACGACCTGAAGCAGTCATAGCGGCGAGGCGGAAGATCATCGCGCAACCCGCCACGCCCCACCTCCCTTTCCGCCCCAATGCCACGCGCCTTCTGCCTGGTGCTCGGCACCCGCGGCGATGCGCAGCCCGCGGCGCTGGTGGCCGCCGCCCTCGCCGCCCGCGACGACTGGTCTCTCACCCTTTTCACTCACGCCGCCCACAAAGTATATACCCGTACCCTTAACCCCTCCCCTCGTCTCGTTCCACTCCAAACACCGTCAGCCTCCACTACCACACACCTACCTGCATCACGCCACACCCACTGACAGCCCTGCCGCCCTTCAACGGCATCACAGGAGTGGCTGGCTGCGCCGCTGCGGTCGTCAGGAATTTCGGCCGTGTGGCTCAACGCACCGCCCGCAACCTGCTGGAACACCGTGCGCCCCCTTTCCCTTCCTTGCTCTACCCAAACCCAGCATCCTGATTCATACAAGCCAAAGCCCCTCCCCCCCCCCTCCTTCTTGCACTGTACGCAGCTGCATGACCAGCACGCCAGGAGAGTCACATTTCTGCGTGTGGGTGTGAGGTTGCCGCAGGGGGGTGGACAGGTGGAGGCGGGGAGGAAGCGGGGGAGGGGCGTGGAGGGTGGCAGCGTGGCTGGGCAGGGCAGGCAGAGTGCGCCTACAGGGCTGGGCCCGTACCGGGAGGAGCTGGTGCAGTGCGTGGAGGCGGCCATAGGATGCACGCTCCCCCTCCTCCCTGCTATGCCACCCACCTCCGCCGCCCCTCCTCGCCTGCCTCACGTCGTCATGGCTAACTTCCTTTGGTGGCTCCCCCCCTCCTTATACCACATCCACCCATCCATCCATCCATCCATTCATATACAACCCTCTGTCCTGGGCCTGAGTCCCGCTGCCCTGCCTTGCGCCCCCTAGCCTGGAGGGCTACCACCTGGCGGAGGCGATGGGCAGCGCACTAGTTATGCTGTCGCCGTATCAGGCGAGTCACCACTCATTAGACCTTCCTTCCTCTCCTCCTTCCTTCTCCGCCATGTTCCTCCCATCCAGCTGCTTCCCACATCTACTTGATTCACGGGCAATCCGCCAGCAATTCCATGCGTTCTAATCGATGGACTCCCCGAATCACTAGTTTCACATTTTTTTATCACTTAAAAGGTCGTTTTCTCTTCGCCGCCGTTTACATCCCATTCGGAGTACAATTGAGTGTAAGGTCCCTTCAAGCAGCGCTGCGTCTAGGGGCTGCCTGGAAAGACCTGAGACTGGCATGCCGCTGAGACCGTTAATGCTGCCGAGATTGTCGTTCATAACTGCCAATGGACACTGTTGCTGTCATTCGATTAAATTGTTCTCCGATTAACCTTTGATTAAGCAATAGTAAAGGGACAGCGCAGCCGATCATCACCAACAGAAGCAGCTATAATTCCACCACCATCACCATCGCATGACATGCACTCCTTTGCGTGAAAAGTGGTCATTCATCCGTTCTTCCCCCTTTCCCCTTTCTTTTTCATCTTTGCGACCTTTAAATGCTACGTGACCTTCCCACGTCCCCCCAGGTGCCCTACGCCTGCCCCTCTTCCTTCGCAAGACGCTTCTCCTCCGCCTTCCCTGACCTTCAGACCCGTCTCACCACCCAGGAAGGGGAAGAGGAAGGGGAAGCGAGGCAGGGCAGCGGCCCGGTGGCCACAAGTTGGAGCGATGTGGAGCATTGGATGTGGCCGTTGTTCCTGGAGACGTGGGGACCGTGGCGCGCCGCGCGGCTCGGCCTCCCGCCGCTCCCTTGCACTGACCGCGCAGGGGAGCCCCTTGCACGCGCCCCCCAAGCCCCGCTCGTGCTCTACGGTGATATAATACAACCTTCGCAACTTCCCCCGTACTTCTGTTTCCATGATTTGACATTTTTTCTGCAATCACCTATTTTATCCCATTTTCTCTTTTGGAAACTCTGCTCCAGCTTTTCTCATCTACCTGTTTATGCCTCATCCCATCTCGTCAGTTTTCCCTTCAGCTGCATTATGTTTTTTTATTCAGAAGGGTGTCCGTCTTACACGGGTCACCCTTTTTTTTCGTATTCTTGATTTTGTATATTTTTTTACAATTACATATTATATCCCATTTTGTCTTTTTGTCTTATTTGTTACAATCTCCGCTCCAACTTTTCTCGTCTGCCCCTGCTCACATCTCACCTCACCTCGTTGCCTTCACTTGAATCGAAAGGAAGGCTGTCTTTATGCTGCTCACCCTCGCTCTGGATGTCATTATTTGTCTGTGTTTTTGACAATTACGTATCAATATATCCCATCTCGTCGCGTTTCCCTTTAGCCAGAATATTTAAGACGGTTCAGGAGAAAGAGTCATTGAGCAGCTCACACTGTCTATTCCATTATCGCCTCCTCCCCCGTGATCTGCTCCACTTTTATATACCCTTCTCCACCGACAAGTTATCGTCTTTTTCCTCTTGCTCTTAAGATTTAATCGTTCATCACCTTATCAATGTCCACTGCTGTGCCCCTTTTCCCTTTCTTCCGAAACTTTATAACTTTGAGTGCATTCGTCCGCCAGACACGCACACATCTGTCCTCCCCTATCAGCAAACCTCTACTCCACTCCGTCGTGGCACTGCAGCTCATTGTCCAGAGCTGCCTGCCGCCACCTTTTCTCAGGATACAGCAAGCTGTTGGCGCCTGAGCCGGGCTACTGGCCGTCGCACTTTCGCACCTGTGGCTTTTGGCTCCCGGACGGCAGCGACTCCGCCTGGTGCACCCTCACCTCACCTCCCCCTCTCTTTCGCCGCCCCGAACTCCCGTGCTAAACTGTCCTGTTGCGTTGATGCCCTGGCGCTTACCTTTTTCCCCTATCAGGGATGAGCCGCCCAGCAGCGCCACCGAGGGCATAGGAGCAGATATGGTGCTGCTCCGGGATGCTCTTCTGGCAGCTGACAGACGGGGTTGTGCAGATGGGGGCACTGAGGGCGCACCGCTTCCGCTGCTGCTGGTCGACTTCGGCAGTATGGGCCGCATGGGCCTCGTCCCCAGCCCGCACACCTTCATTGCCGCGCTGCTGGCGGTGCTGCAAGAGTTCGAGTTCAAGTGAGGGCTTTCATGGCTCCCGCTTTGATGCTGCCTGACGAATGGACGCTGAGCATTAGTTGAGGTTACTTTTTAGTACGCCGCTTCGTGTTATGTCCTCACCAGAGGCGCGATCATTTTGTCTGGTGGATGGACTCCGATGGAGGAGGCCTGCCGTGCCGCTGTGGCCTCCTCCGCTGATGCTGCTGCTCCTGTGAGGCTGTGCTGCCTAAAGGCACGCCCGCTCCGTTCAGACGAGCTGATGTGCATTGAGCCAAACAAGCTGCTTGCTTGATTCTTTTGCTGACTGACTGACTGTTGCCGTCGCTGCTTCTGTTTGGTTCGATTGTCGATGTTGCTCCATGTCGAGGCAACTGACACAGTATTCAATTCGCTGTCTGTTTGTGGTACGGCAGTCTTTCCCGCACCACCGCCTCCTTCCGGCCTGCGCAGCAGTGCTGCATCACGGTGGGTCGGGGACGACAGGCGCTGCCCTGAACGCGAGCTGCCCTCAGGTAGAGCTACGCTACCCAATGTTCCTGCCGTGATGTTGCTGAAATCGGCCGCTCAACCAGGAACAGTTGGCATGTCACGTCACGTTACGTTACGCGACAGTTAGTAGATAGATA
Organism: Tetraselmis chui; assembly: GCA_026401115.1. Classification (NCBI taxonomy): domain Eukaryota; kingdom Viridiplantae; phylum Chlorophyta; class Chlorodendrophyceae; order Chlorodendrales; family Chlorodendraceae; genus Tetraselmis; species Tetraselmis chui. The sequence continues at coordinate 26,589 of JAPMLY010002086.1, forward strand.
GGTAGATGCAGCCACTACTGTCGCCGACAAGTGACTTCATTATATGTGCGAGTAATTGTGACGTCCGTCGCTGCGCAGATAATTTGTCCCTTCCAGTTTGACCAGTTTTTCTGGGCGGAGCGAATGTCGTGGCTGGGCCTCGCCTCTCAGCCTCTCAGCATCGCGGATTTATTTGGGAATGACAGCGACGCCCCCAACACGCGCGACCGCGACTCGTCGTCGCTGGAAACCGCCGCAGCTGTTCTTCGCAGCGCAATGCAGGTTGTCGTGTCGTCGTCGACACGGCGAGATGCGAATCAAATGGGGGAATCTCTACGGAGTGAGGATCGTCGTTGCGGCAGCCCTTCCGCGTTCGCAGCGGATTGTGTCGTCGACTATTTTGCAAGCAGCCGAGGAAATAAAAACAATTCGATCGTAACGGAGCCCGTGACTAACCGAGCTAGCAGCAGGCCAGCAGTACTGTTAAGAGGAGGAGTTAGAGGAGGCGACGCGCTTAATAGCTTGCACTTGGCCTGCCTCCCGACAGATATCCGACTCAGCTGCTTTGGGCTGAACGAGGCAACGGAGATTTGCCGCGAGGTGTGTCACTGACGATTCACGCACCCGTTTCGCAATTTACAGTTTTCATTTCCAATTGTGTCAACGATGACATTCGTTGTCGTTTCGTGGTTCTCGGTGTCAATGTCAAATTTGCTAAAACCACTTCGTTCCTGACAATTGACAGAAATCTGCTTGTAATAGGTGGTTGAGGAGGCGTGCTACATTCGACACGGGGTGTCTGTCGGCCCCGATGACGTGGTCATGGACATTGGCGCGAACATTGGCCTATTCGTTGTGTTGCTACTCACTGGAGGCAGGCGCTACAACAGTGAGTCGTCGTCGCCCTTACCTTCAGGCTGCTGGCGGGGCGCGCCGGGGAAAATCATCGCCGTGGAAGCCTTGCCACCTGTCGCGGATGTGCTTAACACCAACGTGCGGCGGCTGGTGGAGCGGGGCATCGCGCTATCTGGGCAGGTCGATTGCGTGCACGCGGCGGTGTCGAGTGGGACGAGAGGTAGCGGTGGTGCGACGCAAGAGTTTGTGTTTTTTCCCCACATGGCGGGCAACAGTACCGGAAAGCCGGCGGAGAAGGCGGCGCAGTACGAGCGGATGACGGCGTCCCTACGCGACGTGGCTTACTCTGGTCAGCGGCGTTACGAGTGCGACTTGACAACGGTCGAAGCTCTGAAGACCTACCTCAAGTTAGATCATCTCGACCTGCTGAAGGTCGGTCCTTTGCGAGTCCCGGCTCGGTGGCGAGCTCGCCACGAACGATAAATGCAACCATGAAATAAAACGGGTTGATGAAAAAAGATAAAGGTCATGTTCACATGAAGATCGACTGGTGGGAGTTAAGGGAACGATTGGGAAAGGGCGAAAGAGTATACATGCGCGACATACCCAAAGTCACGTGATGATATTAAGCAGTGGTAAATATTAAAAACCCTGTTTATAGTTTCAGTGAGGAAGTGTGGTAGAGGCCATAATGCTGTTGCCGTACTAGATTGGTGACTGCCTACGCGCTTTGGTTTCATTCGATGATCGAATTCAAATGAGGACAAGCGGATTTTTGGTTGGCGGTGCCAGGTGGACGTGGAGGGGATGGAGTTGGAGGTCTTGCAGGGAATCGGCGATGACAACTGGCCAAAGATTCGTCAGGTTGGGCCGTTCCCGTGTTGGGTAGTTACTCCTTGATGATGTTGTCTGCTTTTCTACCAATAATGTTGTGCTCGGAGGTTATCTTTGCCTTGCTGTGCGTCCACTGTTCTGGCTTCAACGCGTTAGTGTGCCTACTATGGCACGGCTACCTTGGCGGGTACCACCATCCTTGGTATGGGACGTATATTCACGACCGCTTTGTTGTGTATAGATTGTGGTCGAGGTTCACGATGTCGGCGACCGGGTAAGGGACGTGATTTCACTGTTGAGAAGCAAAGGGGGCTTCAACAACGTGATGGTCGACCCCGATGTTTCGCCTCGCCAAGGGGGAAACGTCCTCGACGCGGATAAAGCGACCGATGAATGGTCCACCTCGCCGACAGTCGTCCCTCCGGAGGGAAACGTTTATGTGTACGCTCTCAGGCGAACGAATTATATTCAGACTTGAAGTTCGCCTTGAAGTGACGGAGCAGCGACGTCCGAGTATGTAATCCTTGTCATCTTGTTCAGCTCGGCAGTAGGTTGGTTTTGTGTGGGCGACGGCCTATTATCATATTTCACCCGGCCAATTTTGATTCGACTTCGTCTTTACATTGGGACGGACACGTGTATACAAACTATCCCACCTACGCAGTAAAGTTGGGTAGATGCTAATATTAGCATCGTGTAAAAATGCAAATGCTTTACAAAAGGCACTAACTAATCCGCGGCTGATGTCTATGGGCCTTCTTGCATACACCACCAATGAAACCAAGTAAACAAAATTCAGGCAGGGGTCTCCTTGCCCATCCTCTCCGAAGTGGGGTGCAGCTTTACTACTCCTATGGGAGGTTGCGTTACTAAGAGATGTGATTAATGGTGGTGGGTACATCATCGTGTATTACTCCTCTTCTAGCTACGAAGGTGCAAGCAGGGGCATTCACACTCACAATATGAATCAATGCATCGTTGGGTTACCCGGTATGAAAATGACGAATTAACTGCATGCGTCCCTTGACTGCCTCCGTGCACGAAACATCCAAACTATTTGGAAGTACATCTTAACAATTCCGGGCTACACGGTCTCACTATTGGTCTGGCCTACCTTTGCATTTCAGAGGGCGAGGGTGCGGGTATGCTTTGAAGTTGTAAAGAGTGATCCCTTTGAAGAAGAAAGTATTGCTAGATAAAAATCAAACTATTCAAAAGTTCCCAAGCCGGCTGCTATCCCATGCATGTCATTTGTCTTCCTTATATCCGAGATTGAGCCAAAACTTCATTGCGCTCTCGTCATTGACTTACAATCGAGAACGGCTTGAGGGCCGGGTTCGTAGACGGCGAAACTTGTGATTATTCATTCCGAGCGGCCTCACTGAAGGATCGTATCAACGGTAGCAGGCGGACGTAGAATGCACACATACAACTTGCCCGGGGCAAACTAGCCTGACTAGCGTAGTGTACATATGTATAGACCAGTGGCTATAAATGCGAGCTCGCCGTATATCATTTGCATTGTTCAAAGGTTTATTATTCCGTTGCGGATGCGACTCAAATAAATTTGGATAAAATGAATACGTGGAAAACTTTACATAAGGAGCCCAACAACGCCATGCAATGTGAGTCAGGCGGTTCGTATGAGGGTGCGTACCTACGTAGACACATGCGACGTTTTGGCCAAGTTTCGCTCTTGACGTCCTTTGCTTTAGGGTTTAGGTTTGAAAACCCTAAATCCTAAATGCGGAAGTTGACCAAGCATAATGTTGAATCTTTGGGAATCAAAGTCGTGGCGAAAGGTCTTGAGGTCCCTACTAAAGATATCCTTTCCCATTCGGCGAAATGCAAGTTGCACACCCCGAGCACATCAGCACAATGGGCGCGGAATCATCGCGCCGCCTTGGGTGACGCTTCTAGCACCTTCTTCCATGTGGCTAAACTCTCCGCCGACATATATTTCTCAGGGGGACGCCCTCACGCCCACCAGCAGTGTGGAGGCGGCGGACCTAGAGGGGGGTGCGCTTACATGCCCGTCGGTACTCATCCCATCTCCTCGTGGTGGGAGCTTGTAGCTCTATTGTTGTGCCGGACATGGCACGGTAAGGGGCTAGGCGGGGTGAGCCGACAGCTGCGATTTGCGCGATCATCATCAATTGTCGGGAAATCCATGTACGGAGGGTTTCCTTTTTATTAATGGTACACTCCCGGCGCCAAGACCTCCCGCCCGGGCCGTCCGATATTTCTTCTCAATACTATAATATACCCCTCGATGAATAATGGCCCGCTCAGGGAGTGGGGACCACTATCTCATGAGTATTTTGGCGGCAAGGCGGGTACGGGTGGAAATTCGGCGGAGATGCGCCGGACAGCCGGGACGCCATTACAAGGCGCTCGTTGGACGACGACTAGTATGCTTGTGGATATCGAACCGCCCATGGGGCCGAGCTAAGACGCGCAACAAGCCGAAGGAGAGTCGCAGCCGGAGGGGCGCCACGGTCTAGCGGCGGTCCTCAAGGTCAGCCGCGGTCGGAAAAGCGTGGCAGGAGGGTTTCGGTTCTCATATCCGTACCCAACGTCTTTTGATAAACGGCGGCGTGTTTGACCCCTCTGCTCCTAGTTCCATTGTTTTGGGATGGCGAGGTTCCGTCATATGCGGAAGTCCCAGCCGTTGTTAGAAGACGCGCAATTAAACTTAATGACTGTTACGCGTTGCGGTTGTACCCCGAGTTCGCCAATTTCGTTCGCGAGGGGTACTCCCAACACTCTTTTTATGGGAACGAGGGTGAGTGGACGAAAGACAGCCGGAAAGAAGCCCGAGCTTGGTACTTTTGGCGTCTCAATCGACTTTGTGTCCCGCTCCGAATGAGGGTGATCACAGAGTTGCACGACAGCTCGGGAGCTTGTCACGTAGGAGTTACTAGCACTCGCACTCAGATTGCGAAACACAATTACCGATTGAAACTTACAGCGACACTACGCTTACACCAAGTGTTTCACGTTAACAATATACGACCCTGCTATATAGGCTCGTTGCGACCAAAATGTCCCGGTTACTATTCCTGAAGGTGATGACGAGGAGTTTGACGTCTCTCATATCTCTGTTGTGTGCATTAAGTCGTTACCTTGACGCCGAGGCAAATACTTGCTCTTCCCGACGCACTTCGATGATGACGACATTCCACATGTCTGGCACTTGTTGAACGAGGTACACCGAACAATAAACATTACAAGACTTTTTGGAGACGCCCCTACTATGGCACAAATTTGCCAAAATTCATGCGTACACTGACTTTATGCACGCTCACCCAACACGCATTCATGAGTCCTAGTAACTGCTTGAGTAAAGGAGCCTAGACCACGGAGATCGGTCTCGCGGTTGTCCTCAAGATATGTCAAGAGTGGGAGGGTACGAGTGTGACGAGTACAATCATGCAACTCTACATTGCATGACATTGTACATGTACTCGTTGCGAATCCCAATTCGTGCTTTTCCATCGCAAGGAAGTACATCGTGGGTACGTCGCTATTGCAATATAGCAAGGGTTATGATGCGTATTGTACTACGAGTGCCTCATGGTACGTAAATGTACGCACATTACATCTAACCAGCTAGACGACGCGTTGGACGAGCTTCCCAATGCTAAAAGAGGTTCCCAATGCTAGACGAGCCGCGTCCATGGTCTATTGACAACGGTTGGAGAGCCCTAGCATCTTACACGTAGACCAAGGAGAGCAAGTGCAAGCCAACTAGGCGAAATCTATTTAAGCCTAGAGTAGTAGCGGGAGGTGACAAAACCTTTTTAACAATTCCTTTGTTTGATTACAATCCACTGTCTAAACACTAAACAATTAATAAGCATCTTCACATCTCTCCCTCCATTTGTACCTCCATTTTCAGAGACAACGGCAGCAAGGAGAACAAGATATATTTGTATCCGCAGTTAGCTATGAGAATACCAATTGCCACAACTTGCTTGGCCGACAACAACCGTGCATAACCTTTGTCCTTTATTGCTGACCTAGCACGCTCGCGCTCGGCGGCCAACGACTTTTGGCGTCTACGAGCTTGCGCTGCAGCCTTTCATTTATTGGCGTTGCTATTGACGATGCGCTGCCCGTACGACCCGCAAGGACCACCGCCGCGGCGGGTTCGGCCCTTACAACCCTAGCATCGACCGACCCTTTGTTTGATGAAGCGGTTCTGTCGACCTCGTACTCGGTTATTACCCCCGCGTATATGCTCTCCACCGATGGCTACCTATCCCTAGCGAATGAAGTCGCACGTGCAAACAAGCGCAATTGACAATATTCTCAGCGAAAAAAACCGCTGATATTGTAACACAACGCTACGATGTTACACCTACTATTAACACCTCACGCCGCGTCTTCAACCCACCGACAGACTTACCCGACACGTAATTGCCGCATGCATCCACTCTAGAGAATCACTGTGAGATTAGAGTAAAACAAATGTTGCATTGTGCGTATGCGACAAGGTGATGCGTCGGTGGGTTTGAATTCGCCCATCGGCGTACAAAAAACGTGCGCTATTAGGGGGTTTAATGACGCTTTGACATGCCATTCTCCTAGGCGTAAACGGCACACGGAAGGGTGGATTTATGGAACCCGACGTACGTCCGTAGCGCACAGCTGTCGGCCGAGCGAATTCCGATCACCCTATCGTGAGACCCGTCGCCCCAGCCCCATCGAAGACGGTAACCTCAACACTTATGCAAGATGAAGACAATCACATCGACACATAACTATGGAGACCCATATTGCCCCGGGCCTCGAGTTATCCCCCCCGACATCTCGACGGCTCACAAATAGAGAATAAGGTTACCTGCGATACCGACCGCCACCTCTCCGCCCGCTGGCACAACGCCACGCTCGCCGGCTCGTAGAATAACGCGCCATGGTATGTCGTGCAGCCCAAGCCACATGCGCTAACACGGCTAACATATCAGCTTTGGAGCATTTAAAATTACCCCAAGGACTCACAAGAATTCAAAGCCGGGGTTGTCACACTGCGCCAAAGCAGCCACACCCACTGCGCGCTCGAGGAGGCCGCCGGTGTGCGGGTATCCCACATCCGATACAAAAAGGGCGGGGGGAGAGGAACGATTCGGACGAGTTTTTGCGGACCCGCGACCGGACGTTACCAATTCCGGATACGACTGCCTACACCGAGGCTTCATCGACAAGACCCTCGAGTGCTTCCTACTCGCCAACGCCATGGCAGTTGTTCGAGCAAGCTTCGCGCGCAAGACACTAGGCATGCATGCACCCGATCGTCCTACCCATGAATGGCATAGGCCGACCCCAAGACCCCAGCCCAAGCCCAATCCACCACCAAAAGACCCTACGGACCCTAAATCTTCGACGCATAAGAAATCGGACAAGACCACCTTATGGTATGACCCGCCGCGCCAATTCTTGCAAAGATTGCTCGAAATACAAGCGTCACCGCGTGCATAGAAAAACGTCGGAGAGGAAGCGATTAGGCGCGAGCGAGCAAATTCTAGGTTGGATTCGTCGAGGGGTGCGCATGCCTTTCATCGGCGCCCGATAAGCCCCAACTTTCAACAGCGGTATCTCTATGCTCGACGAAACACAGCAGAAACTCGACTATATGAACTCCGACTTCCCAAAAAACATAGAATCATGCGCCTCGAAGCATGGAAAGCGCAACATGTATGTTAGATTTCTAGAATATTTTCATTTCCCAAACACGGCGAATCCAAATGGAGCAAGTACTTATCATCGACCTACACCAACTGAGCATGTATTGTAAGGTGCACAAGCTATTGTTAGCACTAGCATCCTGTTGCCTAGTGCTTATGCACAAAGTAGCTATTTGTCATCCTAATACTTAGTGTTATGCTATTGGCGGTACTCTATTCCCTATTAGTGGCGGTCGGCCGGCCATGCCGGTGCCTTCGCCGGCCGCCATCTCTCTCTTCCCACTTCTCTAGTCACCACCGCCGGCCCTTCCACCAAGTCACACTAGAGAAAAGCGTGTGTAAAGCACTCGGCGCCACGCTAGTCCTACCTACTCCCACGTAGAAAGGAGTAGAGCGTGTGTGAAGCGCATGGCGCCACGCTAGTAATTCATCGTCCGACCGACACCACGCTTCGCCTTCAAGCTGGTTGTCCGCGATTGTCCTACCACCTCCCACGTAAAAAGGACAAGAGCGTGTGTAAAGCGCCCGGCGCCACGCTCGCCCCACCAAGCTTTCAGTCTCACCTAGCCTTTAGCCTTCCGATGCTCTCGACCGGATCTTGTTGTCTAAAACCGACCCGCGAAAATTCGGCCCGTGCGTACTTTAAATAGTATTGTTGTTGTTTTTCCCGAGGCAACGCCGCAACGCTCACCTAACTTAGCGGGGAGCTTACTTTTCCCAAGGCGAAAGGAGGGAGTAAACACGATCAACGCATGTCTATGCTCTTGCGTGTCTACACGCTCCTAACAGCCTTGTTGGCTTTGCTTCTTCCTCGCTGGTCGCTCTCATGCGTCGGCTAATTCGCCCGTGGAGAGATTTTCCTGCTACATGTCACAATAGTACATTACGCATTACATTTGGAATCGCTTCATATCGGCAACTCGTTGGTAGCGGCACATTCATGTGAGCGGATGTCGCTACACCTACTCGGCTTGAGACACACGCTACGAGCACTACACCTTCGACCAAAATGGCACCTTCCTCAACGTAAGCTAGGATGACGGCAAGACCTCGGCTACCTTGAGGGGGGTGTTAGCACTAGCACCCCGTTGCCTAGTGCTTATGTACAAGGTAGCTATTTGTCATCCTAGTATTTAGTGTTATGCTATTGGCGGTACTCTATCCCCTATTAGTGGCCGTCGGCCGGCCCTGCCGGTGCCTTCACCAGCCGCCATTTCTCTCTACCCACTTCTCTAGTCACCACAGCCGGCCCCCTTGTGGGGCCGGCACGGCCTACGTGTAACTATCCGTTCCCGATTCCGACAGCTATCATACAAATACGAGACATTGAAACACATCAATAACTTGACGCTTGCCGGCGATTAGATGGCCTCCTTCGACCACACCGACGGCTACTACACGCTACGTTTACGATAAGAAGACTGACACTTCTTTATTGTAAAATTACCGCGTGACGTTGTACCGACTGGCCGGTCCACAGATGGGTTGGCGGTGCAACAACTATTTTTGCCGTCTAACACAAGTTTTCATCATGCACCTGCGAGAACCACGCTCGATCCCCAAAGCAAACACCACCCGCATGCCTACGGATCGGCTGCCAACGTAACCTATGCCATCCCGACTCTACTTGCGCAACTCAATATGAAGAGGCTCTCGACTACTTCCGTACGTGGACGACTTCTTATTTTCGCCGACAACATTACGCCGCCCTCAGAACTCAACACACGAGTCGCTTTACTACTCAACCGCCTCGGACTAGGACGAAACCCTAATATAGAACATTATGAGCGTGCAATAAAGATCTGCGAGCACCTCGGCCTCGAGATCGACACCGACATCTCTACCTCCCGAGCCTCGACCTCGAAGCTTCACGCCATCTCATACACGTCACGAACCCTACTGCAACGCTCTACACGCGACGTCCGATGGCTACCGGCCCGGCAACTCGCGGTGCTGGCCGGAAAAGCGCGGTACCTCTACCTCGCCATCCAAACACCACACTTTTACCTCCGCGAGATGCACAACGTACTTGCTACGTGAACATGTAGTTGGAGAAGACGGGTGAAGCTCACCTATCAATAGCGGCGAGACCTCCAGTGGTGGACGTACTTCTCCTCCGCCAACAACGGCCACTTCATCTTCTCCCCAATCGAAACCACCTACTTACATTGCGACAGCTCATGCTACGGCAAGGGTTAGTTCTAAACGAGCAGTTGGAAGCGCGGGGTCTCTGACCACAGCCCGATCAATAATAGAACATCACCTTGAAGGAGTTGAAGGCCGTGCGACTCGCCGTCTTTTCTGTCGTGCCGATGTTGGGAGGCAAAAAGTACTCATGCGCGAGGACAGCCAATCAATGGTGGCGGTACTCAGCCACCTCACATCACGGTCACCGGACATGACGCACGAAAAATGTGGAAGCTCATCGACACCAACAACATCGAATTCACGCGCGGTGTATTCGATCCGTGGCGAACGTCTGGGCCGACAAGCTCAACCGATAATAGCTATGGGCGTTTTGCAGCTCAACCCCCGCATTTTGACTTACCTAGATTCGCGGTGGGGACCACACTCCATCAACATACTCGCCACACATGAAAACCGCAACTCCCGCGCTACAACTCTCGTTGGCCATACCAGAATTGCGACGTTGTAGATTATATCCATCTACCCGACAGTCTCGAGACCTCGCAGACCATTTGGTGCAACCCACCATGGACGCTCCTACCCGATTTCGTCCGAAAGTTACGCCAATCTACAGTCATCACGCCGCCATGGCCAGCAAAACAATGGTACAAACGATTGAGCGAGCTAGCGGAGGAGTAGATCATGCACCCCCCTTCCCGACTCCCGAGATTAATGACTTTTGGGCAAGCGCGGAGCGTAAGAGGGCGTGCGACCGTCCGGCTCGTGCGTAAAGCGCTTCACGTATCACACAGTGCTCGATCTAGCGGACAAGGGAAACGCTTAACCCGGCCCCGGCCACCCGTGCTTCCGCTCTTAGTATCATACGCGACTTGAAAACATGTTACAGTTACACCTCTGCGCAAGTAAAATAGCGCTTGATCGAGCCTTGCTTTAGCCCACGCACCTTGGCATGCCTTGATGTGCAACCGCGTCGGAGCACTCGTCGGAATGCATGATTTGGGCAGCCGCGTGCTCGACCTCCTCATCGACTCACTCGCCCCCACCAAACACGACAAACTACGGCATTGGAATGCGTCGTTTCGTCGTTTTTTGCGATGAGGGCACTATTCGGCTACAAGCAACTGCGGTCGACATGTTAAGCCTTATTGCGTGGATTACCCGGTTTGGCATTGTCGCAGCCAGCAGCCTACAACCCTACTTCTTTGCAATGCTATTCTTTTTTGAGACCACCTGAAGGAGCAAGTTACGCTTGGACCAAATTGAAATTTAAATTTAAATTATTTACAACAATACCATTAAAACCTAGCTGTTGTCTTTGGCCCCCCCCCTTGTGCTACGCCTAACTGGACTTAGAAGCGTGAGGTAGACCGTGAATCCACTAATCCCAACCTCTCCAATGGCCGTGACGATACCGTCTAAAACATACCCGTATCCAGGTATTTATTATTTTTTGATCTTTACGTGTTTTTTGGATACATTATGAAATATAAAATGTCGCTAGTCTCCACGATACGCGGCCTGCTCCAGCCGCCGCGGGGTCGCTGATCAGCAAGGCTGTTCAGCTTGAGCTGGTCGAGGCGGACCTGCCTGACCTCGATTCCTGTGCGACTCCGGTCGTGCCGGAGCTAGGGGGGAAAGGCACGTGAAAAAACCCCCTCGCATAGGTCGTCGTCGGTCCCGCCTTGATCCGTGCTCAACCCCGCCCGAGGTATTAGTTGCTCCTCCCGACGCAGCTCGCCACCTAGCCGAGTCTTCCCTCCTCCTTCGGGGACTGAGAAGAGAAAACAATTAGGCTGCAGACGGTGTCCGGCTGGCTCTCCTGCCCCCGAGCCAGATTTTCTCATGTCCCCTGTCCTTTTTTCGTCTGTTTCCAACACCTATCTGATCGCGCGGCTGGCCGTCCGTACCCTTCCCCGGTGGTTTACGTTGTTAGGGGACCGCCTTTACGAGCAGTGTGCCGTTACGATAACCCTAGGCACAGTGCATGAGGCAGCCTATCGATAACCGGGTACCGACTAGGGAAGGGGTTGGAAGAACACATGGATCGAGTCGCCGGTCCTCAAAAGATGGTGGGTATGGGAATTTTTCCAAAAACCCCCCGTACCGGGCTTTTCCGGCGGCGGGCGATCCTAAGGACCGCCGCCGCCAGACCGTGCCGCTCCTTTGGCTGCGACCCACCTCCGCCCTGCTCAGCATCAAGCCTCGCCCCCAGGGGAGACCTAAGGCTCTCGCAGGGCTGGCGACTGCTAGCGAGCGCCGTGCCCTAGCGCTGCTTCCCAGCTGTCCGCCGCCAGCTCCAACACCCTCGTCCCTCCGCTGATCCGTCCGTACCCCTCTTCGCCAAAAAATATTTCGCAAACGCCGCTCCCGCCCCATCGTCGAGAGAGTATATGCGAGTATTTAGTCGCGGAAAAGACATATCGGACTGGCCGAGCGGGAGATCCCTGTGCCGGTGTACGGATATTATGTTTTTCCAAAACCCTCCGTACATGGCTTCCCGACAGCTACTAATCCCGCGGATCGCAGCTGTCGGTACCTCGTTCAGCCCCCTACCGTGCTAGGCCTGGCACGGCTATGGGGTTACCATCGCCAACCGCGTGGAGGTAGAGGTAGGTGCCGACGGGCCTGCGAGCACACGCCTCTCCGGGGCCGCCGCCGTTGCGCCGCCGGCAGGCGCCGCGCTTGGACCATTACTTGAAGCCGTCATGGCCTCGCTATGCGGCAACAACCCATCGCAGACCCGGATGTTCGCTTCCCAATCCCCGCACCCATCGTACAACAAATGCTTCAACACGCCCACCGTCAATACAATGCTCTAATATGCTAGCCGGACAACCTCGTATACATCAAAACCATCCGTGCGATACTTGCAGTTTGCGCCAACTAATGTTGTGTGACGCGGAAATAAGAGAGTGCTTCCACGTGGATGACTATTATCACAATCGACCGGACGAGAGGTAACATATTAATATCCGTACGCAAAGCAAAGGGGGGTCAATGTAGGTCCGCAGCCGACAACCCGCTACTATAAATCCCGATTTCTGCAATGTCGCTACTCGCGGATCTAATGGAGACGGTCTCCACGCGTTCCAGTAGCTATTGCTCCCACTTCCGCGACGGACCCGAGCCTACGAACGTTTGGGCCACCTCATGCGACGAGACGCCTCACGCGTGGACAAGAGAGACATCACATAGTGGATTCGGGAGGCGTGCATCGCCATTGGCGCATCACCTCCTCCACAACTCAAGTGGACATCGTATAGCCTACGGACAGAAGGGCGCGGCGTCCGCCGCCGTATACATCGACGCACCACTAAGATTCGCTACATGGGCGGTTGGTCGAAGACCATTGACGCCGTCACCGGCAAAAACATCGACCCTACCATGAGCGCAACACCAATTGCATGGATTTTGTTTGAATGGCTAGTCCCCACACCACCGGCTGAGTAGCTCAAGCCGACTTTTGGCCGTTTTATAGATGGTATTATATCTGACTCCCATTCGCTAAATTCTTGTATATTTGTATAATGTTAGGGTCCAACGGTTAGTCAACGTTCCATGTGGAGTCTGCCTAACGCAACGTAGTAACACGCGGCGACAAAATGTCACAAGCGCACTAAAGTAACAAAAGTAACGTGGCAACCGCCCACCTGCTTTACCTCTAAAGGAGCTCCTCTAGATGGTAGCCACCACCCTTGTATTCATACTCGCCAATCGACTCGCGCAACCCACCCACCCACCCTTCCCTAATCACGCGTTGAATAGAAATAACACCTTTGAATAGGTGTTTTATTTTAGTACTTCCCGTTGCTGTGCTTTGGATTCCGTGATCCACTTGTCACTCTTGCCCTTTTGGGTCCCCCCATTTTTTAGTGCCTATTTATCCATAATGTGAGCAAGATATCATATTTGGCATGATATGACTTCCATGTTACTTATGTATTGCACGAAGCACTATAGGAACGTGGGCATGGAGACAATGGGGACAAGAGCCAAAAGGGCAAGAGTGACACTCAGAACGGACGACTGTGTGTGTGTGTGTGTGTGTGTGTGTGTGTGTGTGTGTGTGTGTGTGTGTGTGTGTGTGTGTGTGTGTGTGTGTGTGTGTGTGTGTGTGTGTGTATGTGTGTGCTACATGAAATGTCGCAGTGGACAATTATTCAATGGACTATAGTATGTGGTGTGGTCCGCGTATTATGTAGGGAGCTTCTAGAGATCGACCTCGGGATGTGGTGTGGTTATACTTTAGGGGCCTACACCGTGATCTTTTTGTTGATGTGACGGTCACAAGTGCTTGCACGAAAACCAATGTTCCTCACATAGGTGCCCGTCTCCCACTCCCGGACAGTTTTGCATTTGGAGCTCGACATCGCAAATTCGATGCATGCGGACCTCCGCACTTCCGCTTTGCTTGGCAAGCCTCCGCTTCAGTTTGTCCACTATCCCTTCGCTGTGGAGGATGGAGGCCGGTTGGTCCCTATGGCGCCTGAGTTGGTTGATCGCTTGGCTATTTTGGTGGCCGTTCGCCGCTTCTCTTGCATGGGTGTTTCATACTCTCGTTCATTGCGCTATGACATTTGTATGTCCGCATGCTACGTTTCGTTCGTCGATCTACTTATGTTCCCTTTCCACGATTTTTGGGGCATGTGCGGCGAGTATTTCTGCAACGTCTTTCTGATGCCCGTCATGGTACTTGGGGTTCCTATCCTCGCGTGAGGGCAGTGCCGAAGCTGTGGCTTGCCTCCGGTTTCCTCGGGCTTAGGCCTGTGGGGGTTTTTTCCTTCTTGTTTATTCCTTTTTACTTGGTGGATTCCGCTGCTTTTTCGGGTAAGGAATTGCTTGTACCGGGTACCTGTACCGGGTACAAACGACAAATATTGGCGGGACGAAATAATAATGCGTGCGGTATCCCGTTTGGAAATATCGACGTACCAAGGCCGCCTCATGTTCGAGCCAATCCGTACCTGTATGAAGAGATAGCCTACGCATTGTGGACAAACACTGCACGGAAATTTGACGACATTATTACGATTCTCATATCGGGCCTGCGTAGGCTCGGCGATAGATCACGTGCTAACATCTCAATGAAATTCACGTTAAGTATTGCCACAGGCAACGCGAGGAGAACCCATCGTGCGCCAGGCTGGCAGCGGCTACGGTTTCCGGCCGCGGTGGGACCATCATCCGGGAACGAAAGCAAACCTGGAACCAACCCTCGTCACCCCGCCCGCCGGCCCTTCCAGCGCCCCCCCCCCTCCTGCCAGCTCCACCCCTCCAAACCTACTGTTCTGAAGCAGGGGTGGGCTGTGTGGCCGGAGCAAGACCGTTGGGGTGTACCCCGGTAATTTAAACTGTTTGCATTGGTGGATAAGATAACTCAGCGTTGCCATCAACGGCCAGCACTGCCTACTTCAGTCGCGTCTCAGCTTACAGCCGGCTCTGTCACACTCCCAACTCCAGTGCATCTGTGATACCGCCTTGAAATTTCACTAGGTGGGTCTGGTGGTTGCCTAAGATTTCACTCATGGTCATGGCGTCACGAGTGGTCCGTGCCACGCTGGCTGCCCCTGCTCCACTCCGCCGTCCTGTTCCCGGCAGTGCTCGCGTGCAGCACGGACAAACCGCAGTGCCATCATCCAGCGAAGGCCGCATCGCAGGTTTGGTGGCGGTGAGGCGGCGGCGACAGGGCGTTGCCTGCGCAGCGGCAAACGGGGATAATGGGAACGGCAAGAAGAATGGGAACGATGCGGGCGACGACGACATGAAGGGCGAAAACCTTTTCAAAAAGAGTATTGACGAGTTTTTGGGCAGTCAGGAGGGCATCGACGACATCTTGAGCGGAAAGAGCGCTTCGCCGACATCCCGTGACAACAAGGACGAGGAGACGTGGATGGATTGGGGCGTTGAAGGCATGGCGGACTGGGATGGCAAGCGGGAGGGGTTCGAGACGTAAATATACCTTTTTTTCTTTGTTTTTCGAGATGCTCCCCACAAACATACCCTAACGTTTGCCCTAAACCTTAGTTGACGACTATCCGCTTCACTACTCGAAAACGATCTTTTTAGTGGCGGTGCCTGCGCTTGCGTTTCGCCAGGCCAAAGAAGCCGCAACGCCCGCGCTACCCGCGGCTGCTCGGTAAGAAGAACAACGTCTGGCGCGACGACTGGCTGCGGCCCATGGTTGACCCCGAGTCGATCCGACAGCGACTGCTTATCAGCGAAAAGGAAGCAAGTCGACTGCAGGAACAGGAGGCCATCGCCAACAGCTACGAGTCGCAACAGGCGGTCCGATTTGCTGGTGTGTATCCTGCCCTGCACCCCCCTCCTTTGCAGCTCGCACACACTCTGGACTCTCTCTGTCGTTGTTTCCCCCTTAAAGAGCGACTTTTTGTCGTTTTCCTCCTTTCTTCATAAATCAACCATTCAACCATCCAACCAACCCTCTGCCTCGCCTGTTTTGCAGGCATCCTCATTGGCGTGCCCATCGCCACCGCTCTTGCCGCACGCATCTTCGTAATCGAACCCGTCCTGGCTTACACGCTGGCCGACCCGGAAGCCTTCCCGCTCTCTTATATGCAGGAGGTGGAGGGCGCGCATGAGGTGTCACCGCCCCCCTCCCCCTCCCGTTTCTCTGTAGAGCATGCACACAGGCAGCGCTTATTGTTATACATACGTTTAGTATGGCGCTGGCGTCATTTGTTATGTTAACAAATGTGTAATTAGTGTATGCGTTTTTTATGTTTCCAATTTTTTCATTAGAAAATAAAGAATTCCTACTGTTATTGGGGGTCTCTTGATTAGTTTAGCTGAGGGTGAACTACTGAAGGTGCGGCTTCTCAGGGGAGGAGAGAGAGGGCTGAGTGGTTTTTGGGTATGGGGTTGGGTGGGTATGCAGGTGCATCAGGAGGAGGTGCGTCTGAACATGGACATTGCGCTGGGACGCGCGCCGGAGCTGGACGAGGATGAGATGCAGGCGCACCTGCGGCACAAGGCGTTGGAGGTGCTGGAGGAGACGCGCGAGCACAACAAGACCGGCCTGGCGAATCTGTGTCAAGATTCTCTCATGGCATCCGTGCGCTGTCCCCCCCCCCTCTTCATCCCCCCTTTCTTTCCCTTGACAAATCGAGGAAAATGCAAACTATGTGTTTAGTGCATTTAAGCTTGATTCATAGAACAGAGAAGATTGTATAGATTGGCGTTGAATGGAGAGAACATGAGCGTCACGAGTGTCTATAATTCACTGCACAAAAACAGGACACATGGCTACTTTCATCCAAAAAAAGGCCAACCGGCTTGTATTGCAATAGAATTGACATTCCATGCGAGACTGAACATTGACGCGGTTTCGGTCACAGGTTCACAGGCTTGATACAAAGGTTCACAGGCTTGATACACAAACCTAGCGATAGCCTATTATGGAATCAATGGACTGAAACACACCTTAACATGTGGGTGTCTCATCCACCTTGTCGCAGTTGCTAAGAGATAATTTCACTTGAGAGGGAAAAGTTATTGTTATGTAGACTACGAAAATTGGATAATTTAGTACTGAATTTTGTGAATATTTTGAAAATTTCTAATAAGGACTAAATATATTGAAGTACCAGCGTGCTCTCGTGCGGTCAATACTGTCCAGTCACATTCGCCCCTGCGTGGCTGATCTCTGCCCCCACGCTGCCCTGTCTCTGGTGTCCACCCTGCACAGCTGCTGGTGACCATCGTGCTGTTGGACGTGGAGGGCCGCACCACTCTGATCCGCGCCTTGGAGCGCCTTATCAGCGGAGTGAGCGATCTGGGCAAAGCGTTTGTGATCATTCTCACCGCGGACACGCTGATGGGGTACCATTCGGAGGAGGGCTGGACTGCGCTGATCCGTGTGCTGGCGGAGCACTGGAACATGGAGCCCGAGGTGCGTTAGGGTCTCAGTTAGGTTATATCCGTACCCTACATCCCCACATTTAGGGCACTGGCATTTTCTCATTCATGATATGAATTTCCGCACCTGAAAGTGATTTTGGGTTTGACATCATTAAAGTTTAGGGTTTAGGGAAAGCCCTAAACTCGATTTATTGTCATTGCTCAAATTAAGTGTACATATATCGAATAAGTGCATTTGTGCACGTTTTTTTCCTTTTTTAATTTTTATGGTAGAGCTGACCCTCGTTGTGTCTGTCTGTCCACACAACGCTTTGCAGCAAAACAATGTGTACATCTTTGTGGCGGTTGTGCCCGTCCTGTTGGACGCACTGTTCAAGCTTTGGATCTTCCAGGGCTTTGTCCGGCAAAACCCTGCCGCCTCCGTCACGCTCAAGGCCATGGACCGTCACTAGCCTGACCGCATTAACAAGCTACCCTTTAATGTATTGCAAGTGGCTGCCTCCAACCCTATCCTGTCCCCCTCTCTGACACGGCCGCGCGCAAGGGGGGCGACAGCTGTAGAAATAATGCGGCGGGGGTGTGGCGGGTGGGGGGCTGCCTCTATTTACCCTAAGCATGCTCCGACCCAACGCTGAAATTCAGCCGTGATGTCAATCAATGCAGTTATACATAGACTCCACCTTCCGTCCTCACTCCTCAGTAACCCTGCCCTAGATGTATTTGAACCAACAAAGCGCAGCAACACATGCAACTGTCCGTCCCATTGCATCGTCAGCGGTCGAGATGCGCCATTGGCCCCCGACGACAATCGTGTGGAAGTGATAAATGATGGACATTGGAGTATATTGTAAATGACTTAATTACAAGACAAGCAACGGATAGCCACCAACCATGGTAAAAGAACAAAAAACTGGGATAGGTCCGAGGGGCAGGAAAGGCATGCAACCGTATCGGCACTACCCTCCAGCAAAGCATCACGGAGACAGGAACCAAAGAGGCCTTGAAGAGCTCCTACATAAAGAATACAGGCAATGCTTTTAAAATATGTCTACGCATGTGTTTTAAAAATGTTGAAATTGGTATTGTCTACAAGATGTGCCGGGTAGTACTCTTTCCGGTTGCTGTCTCAGCGCCGGTTACCCATCTCTGCCGTATAAAGTAGGTCTGCCACCAGCTGCCCTACTCCGAGTAGGTTCGCCTTATGACAACATCTCGCAACCTTAATACTCGACCTCGCAGTTGCTCAGCGGCAGGTAGAATGCAATGGACGGAAAAACAAATTTGTCAAATCGCGTTGGGTAGGAAGTGCCCTTCTCTTGCCCATCCGAATAACGATGTTGAGAAATACTCAGAAATTTGTTCTACAAGAAGAGGCAGTGGAGGCCACCAAGCAAAAAGAAGAAAAGAGGAAAAGACTTGAGCCCGAGGAACAGGAAGGCATGCCACAGGGTCAGCATTGCCCTCCTGCAAAGCGTCGCGGAGATAGGAACCCAAAGTACCATGGAGAGCAGCAAAAAGACGTTGGATGAATTCGCGTCGCACATCCCCCCAAAACGCCGAAAAGGAACAGAAGTAGATCGACGAACGAAATGCTCATATCTTGAAGTGCTTGTATGTCGAAATGCTTATATGTTTAGAAATACTCATTGAAATTGCATTGTAAAAGTGCGAGGTTGAGCTTGTCGGCTACGGTTCCTGAATGGCCTCGCCACAGTCATCAATTGGCACAACAATGTTGGAAGAGTCAAATTGTGCAACATATGACGTAGTTGCTTCGCCTCACTTCTCGTCCGCGGATGGACGACGGTGCTGACATTGTATGTGCATTTCGTGTTAATAAGCGGTTGAACAGATTATGTGTTAAATGCACAAAAACTTCACATTGCATTGAACGTTCTCATACGGTGCTCGAATCTTCGAAATGAATTGCGTTGGGTAACACAATTGCACAACATTTGATTTATATACATCGTTCAAGCAAATCTGAAGATGTGATCGTCAATGAGTGAATAATAGTAAGAGTCTACAATGAATCTATAATAGAGTTTGAGCGTGGAGGGGGGTTCTTTGGCCGACGTAGAAAAAAACCGATTTACCATAGCGTGCAATAGTGTCCCACTTGCTGTCTCATTCAAGGTCCTCCCCTCTATTTATGAGTTTCACATGTAGATGTCACTATTTGGGTCTAGCCCCGTTCCTTGGTATATCTTTAGGGTCTACGCCGCCATCTACTACCAGGGCATCCTAATTCTGCCGCACGACGACTTCGCTACCCTAGTCGGCTTTCCTGCCCAAATCAAACCGCAACGCTCGAAAGCCAAGTTAAAAAACGCACTATTTTGTAAATACTAACAAATATGTAATTCGAAGAATGCAAATGAATGCGTTCTACAACAAGTACTGGGAACCTGGACCGGTTGCTTTCTGATATCGGCCATCAAGACTCTGCCATAAATAAAAAAATCGGACCACAGTAAAGACCTTAGCTACGAGTAGACAAAAATTGAAAAGTCGGCGGACGACAAATGGACATATCCGGACAGGTCAATCAAAGCAAACCTCCCTTCTTCCTTGAATCGACCGTCCGCGCATGGTGCTCTACTACGCTGTCAATGCATCGATGATCTAGCACAATTTGTACTCAGTTTCCGCGCTATGTATTTGGCGCTTTGGCGTCGCTTGTATCGCGAACATGCAATTACAATAAAGAATGCATAAGGAAACGAAATCCGCATTATTGCATTTACGTCCCTTGCAGTCAGAATTACCGGAGAAAGTCCGCACTTGTCATTGTTATACGCAAGTGACCCGAGATATTCCATCAATAACATGGATAAATCGTAACGTTATACAAAGTTTGATACACGATTATGATGCAAATGGCAGAAAAGTAAAGGATGTTAGGTTTTCTTATTCGGGTAACATCTTTCAAATTCAGACACTGCATACAATCGAGAGGCAGATGACTACTACCCGTGCAGGAAAAGTGAAGCTGCTCGGTTTCCTTATGTTGGTGCGACATCTTTTAAATTCAAACACTGCATTGAATTGAGAAGCATAAATAATGATATGTGCATCGAATTTTGCAAATCTTGTTTGTCAGCTGTGTCGTTGCGCCTCTCTGACCATCCGCCCAACACGGCGATGGATGATTGAATGAATGGGCTTATTTACATGGTGATCTCACTCCAGGTGTGCTAGTGGGCGCTTGCGTATCATTGGGTAGGTTGATGGCTCCCTGAAATACGGAAACACCCCCGAAATACAGTAGCGCGCGACCTTTTAACCACCGCGCGAGAAGTATTCATGCTGCTTTTCCGTGCACGTGCACTGGCAGTACATACCTACAGTATGGCAAGGCAAGACGCGCTGCGGGGATGAAACTCGTCCATCACCCCGGCCGTTTGAGCGTCTGACCTTATCGCCGCGACTGAACCCTAACGTCGTCGCGGATACGCGACGGGCTTAAGAACAGAAATCAGTCGAGACATCCGATGCGCGCAAACCAAGACACTGAACCGCGATACAGAGGTTGGGGGCCACAGGGAGACCGATGCGGTTGCACACCGTTGTCATTTCGGCCGCGCAGGCGCCGCAGCCGTCAATGGAAGGCGAACGAGGTGAAGCGGGCGGGAGACTCTGCGGGATGCCAAAGCCGTTACCGACCGAGGCAACGGGTCGAGAGGGGCTGGAGGGGTTACGGGGTGGACTAGCTGATCGAGGGGAGGTTGCTGCGGCACGGATGGTGGAAGGTGACTCCTCCGGGAGAAGCATGGGGTCAATAGAGTTGATATCGAGAAGGCCACCGTTAAGAAAAGCTCGCAGTGTGGCGTCAACAACTTTGTAGTACGGCTGCTCAGTTGGCCTAGTCATACCGGTTGACCTGGACGAGCTGGTGGACTGAGTAGGAGCAGGAGTTGGGGCTGGAGTTGGAGCGGGCGTAGGAGCGGGGGTCGGGCTGGACGGGAAACTAGGGTACGACCACGGCGCTGGCGTTGGAGCGGATGTCGGAGACTGTGTTGGAGCAGCGGTCGCACTTGATGTGCCTCCGCCCATCATAAACGCGAGTGCGTTGGGTGAAGCCGCGGCATTATTGGCACGTGTGCCTGTAATGGACGAGGGGGCGAACGAGACGGGGGCGTTACCGCCGGGCTGCGGTATATCCCAAGAGGCGGTCGCGGAGAAAGGTCGAGGGGTGTTGGATGAGGTTGGGCTCGTTGAGATTGTAGCGGGAGCACGTTGTGGGATGTCCCATGAAGCGGTGGCGAAGTTTCCGGGAGGAGACCAAGCAGCCGCGCCGGGAGAGCGGACAGTTAAGGAAGACTCGCCATCCGAGATTTCGAAATCTTCAGACGTAAGTGGTCCGCTTCGGATGTCGCTAGCTCGCGTGTCGAGGTCATCATCACCCTCGAGCGCTGGTGGGGTGTCACAGTCGGACATTGTACAAATACGGAAAGCGTCTCGCGTGTCTCCGTCCTTGTCTTTGAAAGTGAATGTCAGCGACCGACGGTCAGCCTCGATTGTTCCAAAGCCATGCTCTTTTATGCACCCCGTTGCCGAGTAGTCTTTGCGGTCACGACAGTTACGGAGGCCAGTCCCGCCTGTTCCGACAATTAGACGGATCGCGTCCAGAGTGTCCAATTCGCTGCTCGTGTCGTCAAAGGGCTCGGGGGAGATGTAAGGGTCGCTCAGGGAGCCACGCTCCCGGCTGGTGCGCTCACCGTCGAATACCGGGTAAGTACGCTCGTAGTTGTGGTCGTGCCCGGAGAGCATCAGGTTCACGTGGAATTTTCGCAAAATTTTGTCGAGCTCGTCCATCAGATCGTCGCTGCAAAGCACATAAAACTCCGAAAGTCAGTCTCTTGTCAAAACCACCCAACGCGTACGCTACCGGGCAGCGATAGGCCTAAAACCTCGTCAGTATGTCACGAATAGATAGGACCGCGACAGTGAAAAGGCTGTGACGGAGGGTGATGCGGCGTACTCTTCGCCGTGGTTGCCGGAGGAGTAGTCGGGGGTGTGAATGGCGCCTATGATCCACGGCACCCGTGCTCGCTGATCCGGTTCGGTGGCACGCTGCAGGTCCTCTTCCAGCCACCTGAACTGGTCGGAACGCCGCTCTGGCTCGTGCTCGGATGAAAGCGCGAATATATGCACCGGTCCGCTGTCAATGCTCCACCAAAAGTCCGCCTCGCCCTCGGCCGGGTGCCTCCAGCGCGCAAGGTACGCATCAAAGTCGCCCCTCTCTTTTTCGTGATTACCCAAAATGGACATCACCGGAATCTGACTGAACCCCTTCTCCACCGACTCCGCGTGCTCGTCCCATTCATCCTAAGTAGTTCATTCGGTAGCACATCGGCACATCAGACTGCCTTTCGCGACATTACAGCTAGCTCATATACGTAAGGCAAGCCATGTCGCAATGATGGAACCAAGGCAAGGCACTGATCCCGGCGATGGTGTTGTGCGAGGCGAGTGGTATAAGTTGCAACAACGTGTGGCCAGTTAAGACGCACCTGATCACCATCCGCGTAGGAAATGTCCCCGAGCAGGAAAATAAAGTCAAAGTTTTCGTCCTGGTCCAGGATACGGTCCAGCACGTCCTCCGCGTCTCCTCCGTGCTCCTGTTGGCAACAGAAGCGATGATAAGTGAACACAACGGGCGCCAGTTTGGTCCCTGCGCTGTTTTATAACAAGGAGGGGTGGTAAACTGTCTGTCCCCGTCTGTCCCTCAGCAAACCACACCCCATGCAACACTTCCACGTTCATATGCATGCTAAGACCAGACCAGGTACAGGCGTTTTGGGTGGGATAGGGAGTGGCTGTTTTGAAATACAGTTGGGGGGCGTGAGTCAAGTCCGTACAAACGCGACGTTGTATCAGAGTTGTAAAGTGTCTCAAGTGTCATGTAATACAATGCCCGAGAGATATGATGCCGTGTAGGGAAGATGGGCATTAAAAGCTCTGCATGCAAGTGGAATCCGGTCACTTGAACAACAACCTGCACGCAGCACGACGAGCAAGGCGGCCCTGCCGAGTCGGCGGCGGCGGTACAATTCGAGATTCCCGGTCTCACCTGGTCACCGAACAAGGCGAATCGAGTGGTGTCCGAAGGGCTGTCGCTACGGGACATGAAGGACTTGACGTCTGACCACTCATCGTCATCTCCCACTCGGTAGTATATTCTCGTCTGGGGCGGGAGGTCGGTGAGTTTCACCACGTGGATGTGGTCTGACCTATAGCTCCTAAACTCGTAGCGGTCGGAGTCGCCAGTCGCTCTCCTGTCCAAATCCCTCTCGGACGTGCCCCACTCCACAATGCTATCCGTCTCATCCTCCGTCATCCATACGGCTAGCGTTTCGGAAGGATTCTTTGTGGGCTCCAGGTGCATCCGCTTTGGCTCTGTATCGGCCGCGCACTGTGTTGCGAGCAGTAGCACCACAGCTAAAAGCGCGGCCCCTGTGCGGGGCGTCATAGTAAAAGTAACTACGGCGGAAACTGCTGGCAGTTTTATCTCGGTAGTTACACGTCCCAGCCCCCTCGCCGCATCAGTCTTCCAACCTCAGTGTACGCACCACACACTGGGAGTTCAGACCAGAAACTCCAAGTGCAAGCTGAGCAAAGACGCTGCTACTTATTGGCAAGTGCGCTGTCGGTTGCCGGCCCGCGGGAACCGTTTTGCTGTAGACAGCGTGAGCCCGGTGTGCACTTGACGTTCGCCAGCATTGACCGCCAGGCGGTGGCGCCTGATAATTATTTGGCGAGAGTTAAAATAATTAAGCAGGGGCTTGCCATATACGGTACGGGTCCCATAAATAGTTTCGCTGCTGAGAATAATATCTAAACTTTCCTACAAAACAGGTCAGTGGAAACCACCAATCATGATATATAAATGGGAGATAAATGGCGCCCGCCGGCGGCGCTGCGGCGGCGGTCCCGAAGGGGGTTGCGCTAGCAGGCCCGTCGGCATCCCCTCACCTCCCCATGGTGGACGCTAGAAACCCCGTCGCCGTGCCAAGCTTGGCACGGTAGGGGGCTAAGAGGGCCGAAAACGCGATCCGCGGGATCAAAAGTCGTCGGGACAATCATGTACACATGCCTTTTGAATAAACAATTTCTGCGCAATACCGGCGCCAAAATCTCCCGCTAGGCCCGTCCGATTATTTTTTTCGTGGTCATACACTCATGGATGCAGTCCTACTTTGGGGGGTGGGGCATGCACCTCAGGAGCGTTTGGAGGCGAGGAGGGTACTGCCGGATCAACGGTGGAACGCGGGCGTTGGAGATGGCGATGGTCAGCCGATAAGCACCGCCACGAAAGGGCGCTTGCTCGCCGTCGACCAACTCCGTGCTAGTCGACCCTTCTCGGGGGAGAAGCGTGACATGGCACATGCCCGTGGTCGGTCGCAAGCGGAGCAGCGGCTAGGTGAGGGATCAGCCGCCGCCGGAAAGCCATGTACGGAGGGCGTTTTTGGAAACCAAAAATAATGTCCGTACCCGGCGTAGATATTACTACCCTGCCCTACCCCGCGGATATCCCTTAGTTCCCCCAACACAAATCGGAAACGTACGCAAGGACATGGGAGTGGCCACCGTCATGCGTGCGAATGATACGGGTGGGCCCACTGTTCTTTGGGGGGACATGATGAGGGCACTGTCGTAACTACAACGCCGGATCTTTTTGCCCGTCGGGAAGCGGCACCACGGCAGGGCGCTCATTGGCGGACTACTACGCCGCCAGGCTACATCTCCTGGGGGGGGCAATACGCCCAGGCGGCAAGGATGATAGTCGCGACGGGGGGAAAGACACAATCTCACGACGACGACCCTCCGGGTTGGCGCCGCCGGAAAACACCGCACGGAAGATTTTGATTGATTTCCGCGCACCAATGGTCCGAATAATCCGGCTACGGTGACCCGCCGCCCCCCCTTTTTGATAACCACTACCGTTTGACATACCGAAAAGAGAGAGTGGGCCCGGGTTATCGCGGAGGCCCACACTCGAACATGGTTGCTCGGTGGACGCGCGATTAGAGGGGGGAGGGGACGGGCGCAAGTCGGACTATTAGACAGGTACCCGGGTACCATACGGAAAAAGTCGGGGAAATGAACAGGAGAAATTTAGGCGCGGAGGCAAGAGCGCCAGCTTTTCCCTCTTTATGTGTGTCTTTGTCCCCCCCCCCCCCCCCCCCCCCCCCCCCCCCCCCCCCCCACATGCCCTCGAGGTGACGGGGGACATGGTCAAGGAGGTACGTCGCGCCGGGAGGAGCGGCAACGACCTTGGGGCGAGGTCTACGGGATGCGACGGCGGGATCAACGAGTGCCTACGTGAGAAGGGGTTTTTTGCCAACCTTTCCCCTCCTATCTTCGGCAAGACCGAAGTCGCGCGGGAGCTAGATTAGGTTGGCCCGTCGTCCCTCCCGAACGCCGATCGGCCTAGGCCGGTCGGTACCCCGGTTCGGTGGGAGCGGGCCGTGCATCGTAAGGTTCGAGCAACAGTTTAGTTTTGCATTTCTTGACAAGTGGATTTATTTTTTCGATATGGTTTTCTTGATTATGAAATTTTATGTTGTTACTGTTGAGGCCGGGGGGCTGTGGCAATTGCTGCGATTGCTTACAGTTTTTAAAACCCCCCATAAACGTCGGCACACATTGCAGAAAGGTGTGATGTCGGTAAGTGTACATGGTCGAAGAGTACCCGGTCTAATCTTCGATCTTAAGTGTGCTATATGGCTGAGCTATAGACGGCCGATAGATATCAGCCGGTCTAGTTTGATGGTATTGTTGTAAACAATTTCAACTTCCAATTTTGGGAAATAAATGAGGAAAACACAAAAACCCACAGGCCTACGGCGGGAGTTGCCATTCTTTGCTTACCAAACTCCTACCGATACACGAAATCGTACGGAAAGTCAGAAATGTACCCGAACATTATTGACAGTTGGCTAGAGCTCTCCCCGAAGTTGCCATTCTCTTTTCATTCAAAAGTAGGTAGTAGGAAAATATTGGGAACACGGGTTCGCCAAAACTCACGTCGAGTTTCGGTAAACCATCCTTGCTCCATATCTATTTTTGGCTAAGCGCGCGACTTCCGCCCCAAAGCGACTTCTCGCTCACACCACCTCATGCGTCGGTGCCACTACCATTGCACGAGCATCCCACCCTCCCATAGTGTATATTATAGCGCTCGCAGATTGTGCACCACTCATTGTGCTACGAAGGGCTCGCGACACAATAGATGCACGGGTCACGCAATTTGGTGTCGCTTGACCCGTGTGGTATGTGCGTCTAACCAGATTTTCGAAAGATGGCGCCGTCACAACGCAAAAAACGCGGGCCTTATTTCAGACATTTCAACTTATGCGCACGTTGTAACACAGTTCACGTTGCTTTTGACATCTTCGAAACCCCCCAAAAACCCCACCATGTCTAATTTATGACTTGCCTAGACCGTACGGACTGTGTGCGCCCTCATGGTGGCCGTACTTGTCGCAGGTAGTGCTTAATAGGCGGCTCAATAATGGGGCTAGCGATGGTTTCCGTATTGCGGCATGCCGACTAACCATCGGTGACATATACCATTTCTCAGCAGCAGCACCCACACGCCGAAACCCGCAGGCAATATGCCGTTTCAGTCAAAGAGACAGCGAGCGGCAATAAGACGGCATGCGGGGTGGTAGGCCGCGGATGCGGAAGTCTCACTTGCTGGTACCCGCCCGAAAGTCGGAGTGGGGCAGCGACGAAGCGGCGTCGGCATTGTCAATAATAACAACACCGACTCACCATCCGCGCTGACACTGCCCTCGCGAGAATCCGTGAAACAGCAACCGTGCATAATCTGCAGTCACTTGTCCGCGAGCTCCGCCGAAAGGTAGTTAGGTCGAATGAGGCGGAGAGATACCGAAGGGCGAAGGTTGACAGCCATAAGGACGGTGAGAAAAGCATGCGGTCGAAAGTATCGGAACTGGAAAGGGAGATTGTCGAGGGAGAGATCAAGCGCAAGAATACTCAGCATAAAGTAGCGCGGCTGAAACACATAATACTGGTGAAGCATGGCACCGATCGAGGAGGCACAGCGGGAAATAATGCCAACAACAGTGGGAGTAGCAGTGACGTGGAGGACAGCGGTAGTAGTGACGACGCCGAGGCAGGGCCTCACCGCCGGCGGTCGCATCATCAGCAACAAAGACCCAGCGGGCTGTCGTGCAACATCGAGATACCACTTCATGCGCGATGGTGCATAGATACACCATACCCAAAGGTGATCACGTAGAGAATTGGTTGACTCATGTTGTCGGTAATCATGTGTTCGGCGGGGACGGGGAAGAGGAGGCGGGTGATCGCAATCGGGATAGAGAGCACCGACGTGGCGAGCAATGCGTGAGGCGGGGGACCTATATGGATATCCCTCTGATGGTCGAGCAGCACACACACACTCCGTTTCATTCTGGCTGCTTTCCTAGCGAACTACCCATAGCTCCTTAATGCTATTTTTGAAATCTAAGCAATTTAAGCATGTGCTCAAAGCAGCCGAGGACCGTGCAATGCATGCGATCACATACTGGTTTTAAGAATGGTTTGCAGGTCTACACCGATATTAGGCTGTCACAAGATTCATATCAACGTCTTATCAACTTTACATGGAAGCGATAGTGACATTGGTGTTGCCTGGAGGGGCTCGGATGTGCAAATGGCCAGCCGTACCTATAGTGCTAGAAACCCAAGAGTAGGAGTTGGACGTTGTACGGTTGCAATCGTCCACATACTTAGTGTCCATAACATTGGATCTATCACTTGTGTTGTAACAACGTGCGCGGAGGCTACTGAAGGAAGGATTGATCAAGCGTGGTGAGGAATTGCGGGTGCAAGTGATTGCCGATACTTTTAGAATTATCAACTCCACTAGAACAAATGGGACTGTGGTGGTGCTGAAGGTAATTTCTCTGCGTACTAGTGATGCTATATGCATAGTCAGATTATGAGTCGATGCCTTATACTGAACATACATTCTACGAGCACAATGATGTGCACATATTCTATGTGACGACAGCTCGGTGGGAAGTGTGAAGGGAAAGAAGGGTTTTTCCGTCAATTCAGTGGAGAACAACCTGCCATGTTCCTTCTACCTTTGACGATTTCTACGAAGACATCATGCTTAGCTGCCCGGGCATTACAGAGGTGATGCAAAACTTGGTCGTTGAAGGTCTTACCGTGAACGAGAGGTACCACACTGTGCAATCATGTACGCTAGGATATGAACCCTGAAATTTCTTAGTTGGTGAATGAGCAGGGATAAGGCCTCTAAAGCACATGAGCTGACTTACTGTCGTGTCATTTTAAGTAGTAAACCATGTATCAAGTTGCTGCTCGCATCATGCTGCGGCATATCAGATTTTCACATTCTTTGAGCGCATTGCCCGACAAGGTCTAAGAGTATCAGCCCGCCGACAAAGGCAGCCGTAAACACACAGCTACACGGGGAGTTCAACTTCGACGGCGGACGTAAGGCCAGGCAGGCCGGGAGAAAGGTGAGGAAGTCGCGTGAAAGGAAGCGTCGCGGCACCTACCGGAGCGCAATCGCCTAGCGCTTGCTGCGGAGCTTTCAAATTTGTTGGTCGAGGGTGAAACGCCTCACCGAGCAGATTTTAAGCAGACGAAGCAAGCTCGCAGTCTAGCGGCAGCTATAGTCGGACAAATAGCGGTCATGCAGTAAAGAGGAGATGGCCAACAAGCTTCGGAGGCATGACAGCGGCAATCGGGTCGGACGCTGCGCATTCCGCGAAACTCGGGAAGGGGGGTTGTATACTTACACGGTCTACTCCTAGCATGTAGGATCAGCAACTAACTTTAAATGTGACACATTTTTGTGTCTCTGCTCTATTTGATATGCGTCCATTCATGCATCGTGAGCCATTGTTTGCTGATATTATTCTTAGCCATGACCAATTGGTGTTGCAGCTTGGTGTTCCTGCTCTTGCTGCTTTTGTTGTTGTAATTATTGCATTATGGTTTTGTGGCTAATGCAGTTGCTCATTATGATTTTGTGACTTCATATGTTCTGGTTGATTATGTTGTTGATACTATTGCTGTTGATGTTTGTTGTTCTTGCCACCGTTTGCTGATGCTTCTGATGTTGGTAGCATGCTCATGCTTTTACAATTGCTATTAATGCCACATATGTTAAATTTTCTCTTGCTAGTGCATATTATGAAATTGCAGTTGCTATTGCTGCTGCTATTGATGATGCTATATGTTGATGTGCTGTATGTATGTTGATCGCATTATTGCTACTACTGTTACTGCATGCAAATGTCATTGTTGCTGCTACTATATGTTGATGTTGTTGTTGAGTAGCGACACTCTTGTGCTGCTGTTTTTATTGCCACTGTTACTGTTACACTTATTGGTTCTGCTGCTTACTTCTGTTTACGTTCCTATTGCTATTTTTGCAACCTGATAATACCATTGTTCCCGTTGCATGAGGATACACATATCGATTCTGCTGTACGGCCACCACAGATTCTTCAATTTGTGCTGCCACTGTTGTAGTTGTTGGTGT
Source organism: Tetraselmis chui (assembly GCA_026401115.1). Lineage (NCBI taxonomy): Eukaryota > Viridiplantae > Chlorophyta > Chlorodendrophyceae > Chlorodendrales > Chlorodendraceae > Tetraselmis > Tetraselmis chui. The sequence continues at coordinate 56,529 of JAPMLY010002086.1, forward strand.
CGTTGATGTATATAGTACTGATAGTGCTGCGGGTGCTGAAAAAACAAAAGCAATGGCATGGCAGCAACCATCGCCGCAAGAGAAAGCTTGCCCTGTGCCAGAGTGGGTAGGTTCTCCAACTCAGCACCATTGTGGCGACCCCCTTACCCCCACTACACACACACACACACACACACACACACACACACACACACACACACACACACACACACACACACACACACACACACACACACACACACACACACACACACACACAAACACACACGAGCGCCCGCGCGCGCGCGCACACACACACACACACACACACACACACACACAATGATTCGCTCATGGTGCCAATTAACACACACTCACACATGCCTAAACAAAACGCAAACGCAACCAAGTTGACACTGGCGGAGTATGCAGTGAAGCACAAAGGCTAGAGAGTTGATGACTACACATTTATATTTATAGGCCTTCTTGCTGTTATGCCGGTGAAGTGTCAGGTGGCGGGGCTGGTGTTGTACAATCAAAGCTCTCTACGGACCTTAGAGCGTCCGACTTCCCCGTCAGCACAAAACCAGTTGGGAGTTGTCGTCGGGTATTAACTGTGGTTTCTCGCCTGAAAAATCTTTAGGGCTCAGCAAAGGGGTTCGGAATAGGCCATGCGAACCTAGAAGACGTAGTGGCTGGGCAGCCCTCCGGGAGTTGTAGGTCCCCGTCGGGCTAAGCCGACCATGACGGACGTTTTGAAGAAGCGTCTTAGTCACAGCCGACATAAAAAATGTCCTCTTCCACAGTTATCTATCCAAGGCGGCTTACTTGCCCATTTGACGGTGGAAACGGCGGCGGTAAGTTTTGACGACTAGACACATTGTACGCACGTTTGGCACAAAGTCAAATAGAAACGCAGTGCTCACCCGCCTCGGTGCATTTAAACAACCACTATTTGGTCAAAATGAGCGCAAAGCATGAACGGTTGTAAGGGATAGACAAAAAATCCGCTTTGGTTATCAGCTAAGATACATTTTTCATACTATTATGGCGTGTCACTGAGAAGGGCAGGTGAGTGCTCTCTCATTCAGTGCGGAGCAAGCGGGGGTGGTTTGCGAGATGGTAGCGAGACGCTGGCATGCTTACCGCACTCGTCCGAAAAGAGCGACCAACGTGTAGCCGACACAACACCAATTGACCGCCCACCACCGACAACAAAATGCGTTTAAAGTAGAGTTGAAGGTGTGCATGAAGTGATGGACAACGCCTATATTCGCGCGACACAATCGCGGCTGAGGTGGTCGTAGGGCTAGCGAACGCGTACGGCGGTTTGATTTTGTATCGGAAACGTCGCTAGCATTGACGAATGTAAGGGATAAACAAAACGTTGCTAGCATGAACGATTGGAAAGGAAAGACAAAATTATGCCTTGGCAGTAGTGACCTAAGATTCGTTATTTCCTTCTATTGTGGCGTGTTTGCAAGACGGAAGGGTAAGTGAGTGCTCTATCATTTGTGTTCGAGCAGGCATGGTTGGTTAATGTGGTGGTGGTGAGACGGTAGCGTGCTGACCGCACCCGTGCAACAAGAGCGATCATCGTGTACCCGACATAATACCAATTGACCGCCCACCACCGGAAGCAAGTGCGTTTAAAATAGAGTTGAAAGTGTATTGGCTGTGGAGGATAATGCCCAAGTCCGCGCTACACAGTCGCGGATGGAGTGGTTGTAGGGTTAGTGAGGACGGCGGTTTGGTGCCGCGTCGAAAACGTCTCTAGTACCTATATTCCAGACAAAATTAGCGCGAACACTTTTCCGGTGCTTAGGATCACTGTGAGTGACCGTAACATATCCGCAACCAAATGCTTATGCGGAGGCGCAAAATCCAACCACAACAATTCCCCAAGGCGATTTCGGGAGGCCCGGACCGGATTCGGCAAGCCTCGAGGCGCAAGCACCTACTCCCTTTAATTGCCCCCTCAGCCATGAACTTCTCCAAAACATTGATAATGCGATCATAAAGCAATATATCATAATGTCAGCAAGGAAAACGGGGGATATGGTCCATAAGCATGGAGTTCAACGCCCGTTCCCGGGACATGGAAGAAGACGAGGTCGTGGAGGAGGAGCTAGAGCCGCGGAGAGCATCCGGGGACTCATTGCATCGCATGCACTTCTAGACATGAGAAACGTGGCACGGCGAGAGGCCGAGTACCTGATGTGCCGCCATCATGAAACAATCGGAGGGAATGCGGAAGCTAGACTAATGCGAAGCAAAAACCATACCCAAAGCCCCACGGTCGGGTCCCGAAACAATACACCTACAATCCGGGGGTGAATGACCACAGAAGGCCAAGCGATCGAGAAAAGCGCGCGCCTTGAGAGTACGCGAAGTGCTGCGCTAGAGATGCCCCTTCGTGTCACTTGGAGAGGTAAGGGCATCGGGGGTCGGGACTTGTAAGCAAGTCAAGCGCGGGGCCAGCGCGACAGGAGAGGCGGCAAGTGAGGTGACAAATTCAACATAGGACCCACATAATCCGGGAGATCTTGGTCGAGGGTAGTGGCTAGAACCGCAAAATCAGCACATGAAAACCTACTCGTAAGGGAGATAGTAGCGCATGACGCGCGCAACAAAACCGCCCAAGGTAACGTGGAGGTAGCAACATTGATATGTAGTTCATCATACCGTACAAAGGACCTAGCGACTCGGACTCGTAATCATTAATAAGACTTGCGAGTGTCGCATCGAATGAATCGTAATAGGCGGGTTCATCATCTAGCGTAAGCGACGGTGCATTGAGGCCCACAAACTCCGAGGGAAGTGAGAGCGGGCGTGTGGCGCAGTTAACTTGTTCCAAAAATACGAAAGACAACACACCGAACAATACTATCCGCGGTAACAAGTAAGTTTCGGGCGACAAACATCCGGGGGGAGGGTACGGAGCAGAAAGCCATAGCGGCGTACCACACACGTTATAATGAGGCGAAAGGCCGAGTGCGCGCCTCTTAAGTCCGATGTAAAGAAGTCCACTATTTTGTCCAATGATTTTTGTTGCGCCGCGACACAGTGGAAACCACGAATGGACATAATTGATATTGTGGGACGCCGGGGGCCCGTCCTATATCGAAAAGTCTATCGCAAGGGGAGCGCATGGGCTACAAGTACCCGGAACGACGGGGACTAACTCCCGAATCTCATCAACAAGGGGCGGGGCTGTAACAAGGGGTACCATACACGAGGACTTTTCGGGAAAACCTAATGCGCTTTTGATCCTATCCAGGGGTTATTAGCAAGGGTTTATCTCTTCCTACTTGTACATCTCATCTTTCGCGGATGGTGGCAAAGTTCATCTAAGAACCGGCCTTAAACTGCTTGTACCTATCTTTGCTCAGTTTACCCGCGCGAAGCCTAGATTGGCTGAGCGCGAAAGCAGAGAGTGCCTAGGCTCGTGGCTAGCTACGGCTTATAAGGCGCGGGCTAGCTAGAGCTGACCGTTGGGGAAGTCGTTGGTCGTTGGTTGCGTCTAACTGCTCGGGCAAGGTGGTTGCCCTGCAGGTGTGACGCGCCACTGTTAACGGTAACATAACCGCTAGAGTTACTGTCCCGTACACATGGAGTTGGATATGCAAACCTCTAGATTCAAATCAATCTGACCATAAAAAGCATTCATCTTCTGCTCTGAATTTTGATTACCACCAGACGCGTAAGATGGGTTCGAGTCTTACAGGTCCCACTTTCCCTGTCCGTGCTCATCTTGTTCTTCTTGTAATCAATATTTATTACGGGTACTTGCAAATATCAGATTATCAGTTGCTATCTATACATATAGGTTGTACAGCAGCGACAAATGTTCGGGTACGCTGTACAACGACACGCCTCGGGACACGCTGAAATAAGCATGCAAGAGTTTGCGGGGCACTCGTGAGTGGCGTCTCTTCCTGTCGCAGGCAACCAACACTCTGAATTTTATCGTGGATCTAGCCGCCTGCAAGTATTCGGGTCTCTCCTGTAATTCGTTATGCGCTGCCGCCTGCTGCGGCCTTTCGAGGGTCCCCAGTCTGGAGCAGCGGACGAAACGGCACTCGCGCCCGCCCAACGTGGCGCGGCTGGGCCACGGCAGTCTGCATCTATCGGCCCTGAGGAGACACGGCCTACCCAACAGCGCAATACTGATCATCATCTCTCGGAGATCTCTTCTGCTTCCCACCGCACTGGCACCCTTGCGTCCGTGCTGGTGCCGGGACGGCGGGCGTGTTCCAGGCGTCTCGCGCGGAAGAGTTCCGGGTCATTTGCTGACGTGGCAAGAGAGCCAAACGCGACAAATTCATCCGTGGTAATTGATAAAAAATCTACGTGTATTCCGGTTTACTCGGGCGTAGCACTTGACGGGGATGGATCGCCGTCCGCGACCGATGTAGCCGCGGTTATGAGTGGCGACGGCGACTGCGGTAGCCTCCACGGCCTTCGAGGAAGCGCACGAGAGTGTTCAGCTATCTCACATCTAATAAGCCCAATATACTCCCAACATCCGGTGGTCTCCGCGGTTTGTGCTATGTCACGCCAGGACACTGCAGGTACGAGGCGTGGCCACTGCCGTACGGACGATGACTGCTTGCTGTACGAAGAACGGACGAGACCGGCTGTATCAGTACACAACAAACTGGACGCCAGGGACATCCTGTCGTCGCTTCCCGTTGAGCTGGCGCTAGCAGTGATCACAAATTTATCGCCCTTGGATGTGGCGTCACTCAGCGCCACTTGCCGCAGCCTGGCGGCCATCACGCGCCACGCGAGGGCGGGGAGCGGACAGGTGTTGCGCATGTTACCCAGACAACGCGAAAGCTCGGAACTGCAGCATCCCACGGCGCTACTGGACAGCAGCTGCTTTCCGACGTTGGTGAAAAACAGCCGACCCGGGTTTGGCACCTTCGTAGGTGCTGAGCCCGCTAACGCATACAACACACTCTTCGAGGTAAGACTACAACCTTGCTTGATACAGCTCTGATAGGTATTCGAGACAGCGTTTTGGCGATATCGTATTCGAAAACACAAAACTGATTCGGGGCAAGCAGCGCTATCGTTGTGCATTTTAGGTCGTAGACGAGTCGGGATGCGTTCGGAAAATATTTGCCGTATTTGGATTGTTTCAGAGTTAATGCCATCGGCGTCATAGCGTGTCGGGTTCCGATCTCTTTCATATGTGTGTGCTATTCCATTTCCGCGTGGACTCTGAGACGTATCCGCGAAATACATCAATCAAAAGATAATGTATTGATAAATACAACATTAAGGGCTGGCAGAACTGCATCATACCTCCGTTTTACCTGAGCGCTGAACTCCGCTGCTCTTTTGCACAGCTTCGGGTGGAGAGGTTTGCGGGCGTGAACCTGGAGGTGGGCCTCGCGCCTGCGTCGGCCTTTACTGGGGGCGGCTTGCATAAGAGCCGCGCGTGGCTGTTCGACTGTTGGGGTCGCAAGTCGCATCGCGGCACCTCCTCCGCTTACGGAGCCAAGCTGCGACCCGGCGACCGCCTCGGGGTGCTGTTCAACCACGCGGCCAAGAGCCTCACCTTCCTGCACAACGGCATCAGCATGGGGACCGCCTTCACCGGGGTGAAGACCCAACAGCCGCTATTCCCGGTCGTCAGCATGCCATTCCTTCCTGGCGAGGCGGTCACGCTGCTCGAACCGTCGCGCGCCTGTCGTGACCTTCTCCCGCTCGAGGCAACCCACGCGCACTGGGTCTGCCCCCCACACCCAGATGACGACAAGCTGGTGGTGGAAACGATGTGGTACAGCAGCTTCCGGCTCGCGCTGGACATGAGCGCGCTGACTGTACGGCGACTGAAGGAGGTTATGGCGGGGATTACGGCGTACGATAAAGAAAGTTTATGTGTGATCGTGGACGGCAAACACTGCGCGGACGATAAACATCTCGCCGTGGACTGCAAAGTGCATTTTGGGCCCAACCACACCCACGTCCCCCACGTGCTA